>CABFOW010004834.1:29898-50611 GCA_902141385.1 Timema californicum | reverse complement strand
TCAGCTCTAGTGCTTGACATTCTACCTCCCATTTGGTCCTGTTTCCTCCTAGATACATTCCTATAAAACTATTAGCTCTAGTTCTTGACATTAGGTCTAAGTTTTAGTATAATGTTTCATCATATTTCCTCGCTACTCAATTGGATCTATGACAGGGATCTATGACAGGGACCTATGACAGGGATCTATGACAGGTTCTGTCCCAGGTTAAGATAGTTTGTAAGAAGAGTGTTTTAAAAATGCTCATTCAATCTCATACACTACATATAAAAATATTTTTTGTAGTGTTATCTATCACTCGCATCGCCGCATCGGTGCCTTCATGCTCTAACGCGCTACTTTTGTTTTGGACTAGCCTGTCGAAAATGGAGATATCTATTTTCAATCTTGGTCGGGAGAACTGAATATAGTTTTCCTGAATTGTTTTCCACTTTCCCTACACGCAAATGCTGGTGCATTTCCTCTAAATTAAGCCTTCATAACCCTTAACTTATTAGTGTAATTAGCACATAGGCGTATAATTTGAACGTGTAGTAATACGTGGCGCTAAAATAAAACTATAACTATTCAGGATTTTCAGTCCCAATTTAAATGTTTCCTTGTATGATTCTTTATATCAAAATGTTGTCCAACTGCTCGTCCTATTTATTGAATACCCTCATGCATGTTCAAGAATGATTTTAAAAAAATTAATATATTTATAATGTTATCTTTGCGGGCTACATTTAACTACATATTCTAGAAGTCTAGTACAAATCATGACTATAACTGAACATGAATATAAAAATCTTGCCTGTATTTATACATTTGAATCCGGTTAACATCGATCCAAAGTACTCTCATGCGAAACATATTTTTTAATACGTATACTATTGTTAAGCTGCACTGTAAGTCCTAAGTTCCTTTGTCTTCTTAAGTTCACTGCCGTGGCCAGGCCATTACTATTTCGCAATGTCAAGTTTTTCGATATATTACAGGTAAATAGACTAAAATCACTAAACAATCGTAAAAACAATTTTTTCACTCTCATTTGGAAAATATTGTTATGAGACTAAAATGTTGATTTGATATTACAAAATATAGTTAAGATTGACAATAATATATTCAAGAAACTTTAATGCTGTTAGCAATAATTGTAAATAGTAATTATTAATATTCCTAATTAATCTTTAATTCACAGTTTCTTAAAGCCACTTCATTACAATCTAATATTTCTAACATAATAAATAATGATGGGTTAGGGAAGGACCCATCTAGCTCAGCTCCAAAGAATAATATAAAAGTAGAAATTAAACATCCTGTTAAGACGAACTATTTTAGTTACATTTCCAAAGTTGAAGTTTATAGCTTAAACGGTTAGTTAGAGGTATCCATGCCGATAAATAGTAGTTATTGTATAGTTTCATTTTTTTAAATGCTACCCCCCAAATATTTGTTTGTATTTGTAAATTTGTCTTCCTACCGTGAACCAAGTATAAATAGGTTCTTATATACAATATATGTTTATATACTTGTAGTAATCTTGAGAGTATATACTGCCTTACACATTTCACATTAGTGTTTGGTTTTCTTTAGTGGCGGTGTAATGTATAATAGAAACTAACACAAAGCCATAATTAAGGCCTTGAATATGTCATTTTCATTAAAGTGTGTAAACATAATTTTGCTGATACATTTTTAGTCCTGCAGGAAGTTTTGAAAATTAGGCAAACTCGCTATCGACGGAGATAAGGCGCCTGATTTGTTTAATAATTGATCATGATCAATATATTTCAACAAATAAATAATAATCTAGTGAGTGCAAACATTGGAGTTGGTTTTTTATTTGGTTATATAATATAACTAATAAAACAGTTAAATACGTGTAATGATACGATTTGTTGGTCAAAGCCCAATTGAAATTTACAAAGTAATAATATCCAAATGAGCTATACATTAATAATTATATAATATTATGTGCGTTGATAACTATGGCAGGGCTGTATTCCTTATCAAATGTTAAAACAAAATTTAACTGAAACATTACAAACAAAAAAATATGTATTTACAATTTTGGGTTTTAAGTTTATGTCTTAGAAATAATTATAAACACTTTCTTCGATAGTTTACTGGAAATAATGTTGTATTTGACATGAAACAGTCAATGTGGTTTAATATGGGTTTGTCTCGTAATGTTTTTAATTATTTCTTAATTTTTACTTTATTAAAATTAAATTAAGACCATATCGACTAAATAGCCATCAACAAGAAGTTCGGGGTCCGAGTCCGGGGTTTTTTCCCAGATTTGGAGCCCACACATCCTCTCCAAACAAATATGGGTGCATTTACTCAGAGCTTCCCCTCCTCTTCGCTGGTCAGAATATTCAGTGAGAATTAAAGATAGGCACCTAAAATAAAAACAAATTATTTGTTCAAAGTAAACCACACATATTTTACTATCAATTTGATTTAGTTAAAACGTTGTAGTGAAAATTACAACTGTAGGGTACCTACTTGTAATCAACATATTACCTTGAAAATTACAACTGTAGGGTACCTACTTGTAATCAACATGTGACCTTGAACATTACAACTCGTCACCCGAGAATGCAAGTGTTCTATCTCCAAAATTGTTAAATTTGAGATATTTGGTGTTTACGTTTATTTAGAATGCATATGATACACCTGCGGTGAAATTGTGACTATTAAATAATTACTAAAGGAGATACAAGCTCGAGTTGTCATCTATTTATATTGGTTTTATACACAAGGTCAAACTTCAATGCTCTTTTACACAAAAGTGAAAAATTGGACATAGAACACTTGCATTCTCGGGTGACGAACTGTAGGGTACCTACTTGTAATCAACATATAACCTTGAAAAGTGACACAAAGGATGTAGGCCGATGGGGGGAAAAAAACTATCAACTTCTCAAATTGCTTCCCAAAAATTGGTTGGAAGGGGGTGTAGGATATAGCAAAGGGGGTCAAACTTTTTTTAAATGCTTATCCCAGCAAAGAAACATAATTTTAAAGGCCTTCGTAAGTAAATTCCATAACTGTATGTCTCCTTCTTAAATTACACATAATTCAAAAGTTATTATTATGGTCAGTTATTAATTTATTACATTACCTACTCAAATAAACGTATTATAACTAATTTTCACAAAAAGCGTTGATATCCACTAAAAACATTTATGTAAAAAGTCCCAACTTCTACGCCACAAAGGGGTGACCTGGCGGTCTAGGGGTAAGGTGTCAGACTTCTGGGCTGGTGGCCGGGGTTCAATCCTCGGTCCCGGCACAGATTTATCTGATTACCAAACTCTTCCTTCACCTCTGACAAGACATCTTGTGAATGTGCGGAATGCCAGGCCCTCCACCGTCGTTCGGATCCCACGTTAAACTGTAGGTCCTCCATTTCATCTCACAATCACCCTACCATTACACATTAGCGTTTAATAATAATAATAATAATAATACGCCACAAAGTTCCCTCCATATTCAGCATCTAAAAATGAGTGCGACATAAAAGAGTGCCAAGTTCAACTTTCAAATAACTCGTCACTTCTCTTAAGTTTATCTAAGTGCGCTAATCTGATTTTAAGTTGCTAGTTAAATCTCAATGAGGCACTCTAACTAGAGACTTGAAATATTGACCAACTTAGATGGACTTGTGAAGTGACGAGTTTTCTGGAAATCTGTTGTAAGTTGAGTTGGCACGCTCTTAGATTTCACTCCTTTACGAGGCTGAATAATTAGTCTCTCTCTGTGGTGTAGAACTTGACACGTTTTCCACATCAATTCTTTTGGTGGGTTCTATACTACTTATAAAGCTTCGACCAACAAGACCTAGGCGCAAAGACTTAATATAGACCTAAAAGATGGCTTAGTTGGTCGAAAGTATTTTATAGTTTCAAATTAATTAAAGTGAGGCAAGTTTCTCGAACACTAACATCTATGTTAATTAAATAATCAAACTAGAAATATTGATTTAACTTAAAACTTTTTTTATAAACCAAGTGCTAAACATTCACATAGTTGATTTCATTATTAATATTATTAAATTCACCAATATTGTATTGCGTTTGAGAAAACCACCAAATTCAACCATGTTTAGATTTTTTATTTTCAAACATTCTACCTCTAGCTAAACATTAGATTAAATTTTTAAATACTTGAATGTTCTGAGATGTCCCTAAGAAACACTACACAAAACAATATTATTATTATTATTAGCACCGCGTCTTACTACCCGTTCGGATTATACGCTTTAAGTAGCTACTAATTACTCTAATGGATTAAGAATTTGGAAGGTTAAATTAGAGGAAGTGAAACCGCATTTGCGTGGGCGGAGAGTGGAAAACCATTTAGGAAAAACTACCCCCAGTTCACCCGACCGAGTATTCGAACCTCGATCTCCCCATCCTCAGCAGTCGAGCTTCAACACGACAAGCGCGTTAGCCAACTACGCCACTGAGGCGGGTAAAACAATATTATTAGATGATTTAATTTCTAAATTAATTAAAGATTACCTTAAAATATTAACGATTTATATTCTAATGCATGCTACTTATCATATTTTCTTCCGTCAAATGTGGTTTAAAACAAAAAAGTGAATATTATTTTAACATTTTAACTTTATTGTAAATTCTGAGGAGTATGACCAGCTACTTGGATTTGTTAGTATTTTTTAATATTAATTAATAAAAAATATAATTGTATACAGTAAAAAAAGGCATCTGTGGTCACATGGTGTGACGCGTCACGGTCGTGTTAGGCTGAACTACCAGTGACGAAGAGGTCTGGGCTCAAATCCCACTCAGCTTTTTTTTATCTGCCTAAAGTGTTAATTATATCCTCTGCCTCTACGTAAATGTGGTTACATTTCCTCCTTTCTTTCCACTATCTTAATTAATGTATACGTTTAACCCGAACGGTTAGATCTACTAATACGTATCATAGACAAACCACATATAAAACCCAATAAATTTGGCTATTTAGTAATAATTATTCCCTATTTGAAATTATTTTTAAATATTTCTAATTAATGGCATATTATTAATTGGCTTTTAGAATTAAAAACCGCTACAATTTTAACATATCTGCAGTAATATTAGATTTACGAGTGTTTCGTGAAAATTTACTTTTTACTTTCTCCTGACTCCTCAGAAAGAGAAGTATTGTGATCGTAAAAAAAATATAACTCGATATTTTGGCAAATACTGACGTTTCACGACCCCCTGAAATAAAATAAAGTGTTTTACGCAATTCCGTTTGTCTGTACCTCAGGCTAGAGCCGAGAATATGTTACCAATTGGGCTAAAACTTGGTATCAGGGGTTTTCATAACGTCACCCCCCCCCCCTCCCCAGGGGATTTTTGGAATTAGATATCTAACCCTATATTCAAGGGTAGTTTATTGAAGGTTGAAAGGAGAAAAAATAATCGATTTTCTCGAAATTCGCTATAATGATTTTTATAGTAATAATAATATTTAGCACTGCGTCTTACTACCCGTTCGGGTTATACGCTTTTAGTACTAATTACTCTAATGGATTGGGAATTGGGAAGGTTGAATTAGAGGAAGTGAACCCGCATTTGCGTGGAGGAAGAGTGGAAAACCATTTAGGAAGAACCCCCCCTCCCTGTTCACCCGACCGAGATTCGAACCTTGATCTCCCCGTCCTCAGCAGTCTAGCTCAACACGACAAGCACGTTAGCCAACTACGCCACCGAGGCGGGTATATAATGATTTTGATTTAATTTAAATCAAGACACTGTGCAACATTATAAGCAAGATGTAAATTCTCATTTTATCATAAAAAAATTAGTTTGAGGGTATTTTACATTTGGGGAATTTTCCAATTTTCATCATTTCTCCGCAACTAATTAAGATACGAAGTAACTATCATTGTAAAGTTGTAGTTCTGTTAAAGATAAACATCTTTTATTGGAAATAGTTTTTATAAAACTAATAATTTCTGAGCTTTAAGTAACTATGCATACTTTTTAATTAAGTTTTTGAAAATTAATTTGATTTCTATGCTCTTTGGTGGACAAAAATATTTCTCTTTTCTCAATTTTTCTGCAACAATGTTCCTAGTTCCTAGTGTTATAGAGTATGTAACAGTGTATATTATTTCATATTATATGATCTTTGGTGTAGTGTTTCTACAATCACCTATTAATTATTTTCACAAATCTTACTAGTCAACAGTAAATGTATATTTTAAGATAAAAGCGAGAGAAAGTCTTTGTGGTGCACCGGACCATTTATTTACTCGGTATTGTTTTTTAAATAATGGTGTTACTAGTTTTCTCAACATTCGAAAGAGCTCATTTATTGTTGAATGACAATCACGTGAATACACAGACCTTACAGCACACACGTGTATTTTTTTAATCCCTATATTACCAATAGCCTGCTTGGCTGCAAGGATAGTGTAGCTGGGGGTCTGAAGTTCGATCGTGGCAAGTTGCAATGAAATTAATGTTTTTCACGTTGTGGTTTCCCACGCTACCTTCATGCGAATACTGGCGTGTATCCATAGAATTCCCCAGTTACATCTTATTTCCTTAGTTTATAGTTGATAATAGTCAATGCTGATGGTAATAAAATAATTTATTTTGAAAAAATTGGTTAGTTAGAATATTCACTTCAGTAGTGTAAAACATATTTTCTCTTTTCATATTTGTACTTAATTGCATAACGTAGCCTTCTTCCATATTTTTTGTAAGGCTTGTAGAGTTTAGTGATTAATAATATGTATTGCTAATACTAAGTAGCCCTATATTACGGTATTAATTATTGTTATATCAAAATTAACCAAAGTATTTATTTTTGTGTAAAATCTTAAAAGTACCAAAGTGTCAATCTTAAAATTAATTAACTAAAATGTTAAAATTATATAAAGTTATATACTATGTAATTTGTATTTAATAAACAAGTACAGTGTTTTTTTTCAGATTTAAAATTTATAAACAATTTTGGTTTACATTTTTAGAGCTACGTTGGTTAATCTATGGGAATTAAAACTCCCCGGCAATTTAAAATTTAGTGTCAAGCTTGGTTGTTGACAACCTGATAAATGGTATCAAAACTGAAATAATGAACATGACACCGCGGATCCTTCTAAAGGGTTTAAGTGTTTATGTTTATCTCATATGAGGTGCACACCCTTAAACTAATGAGCTTCCTTCGACAGGAAACGAAATGAAAACCACAAAAACTTTCAATTTACAATATTATCACTAAATTTGTGTGAAGCTTGTTGGTATTATTGCGACCATTGCCAGCACGTGCGATTGTAGACAGCGTCCATCTTGTTTTCCACCTCCCCGTCTCTTTCATCCCTTAGATACAAACACAACCACCCCTTAGTATCGACAATTACTGACAACACGAGACTCAAGTGTGCACCAATCACAGCGAGGGATGCAGTGACGCCTCACGGCGCAAGTGCTCCCTCGTCATGGAAGCCGGGCGTCACGTCAATAGTCGGGCGATGCTCCACCCACCCTCTTGTCCCCGGAGATCATGGGAGCTAATGTAAAATAGGGACAACATTAGCTTAACCTAGCCCTGAAAATACAGGGACTGCATCAACCCGCGTGTCTCGCATGAGACATTATTATTATGATCAAACATACAAGTTGATTAGAGGGGCAGTTGGATTGTTCAAACCTCGTCAAATTGTGAGGAAACAATTGCTGTTGTATTTATTATTCCACAGGGCTACAAGCTGTCTGGTAGCTAGTTCCAACATTCACAACTCTTTTATTCTTAACGTGGGTCAGTTCCATAAAACAGATTGGAATACAAGCTGGCTGGTAGCTAGTTCCATAATACAGACTGGACTACAAGCTGGCTGGTAGCTAGTTCCAACATTCACAACTCCTTTATTCTTAACGTGGGTCAGTTCCATAATACAGACTGGACTACAAGCTGGCTGGTAGTTAGTTACATAATACAGACTGGACTACAAGCTGGTAGTTAGTTACATAATACAGACTGGACTACAAGCTGGTAGCTAGTTTATACATTCACTAGACAATGATTACTAACAAGTGGGTTGCCCTGGGTTTAAGATAGTTGAACATTTATTCTGATTATTATTGTGTTTTAATGATACAACAAGCTTAGTATTCTTTACAGACATAAAATGAAACCCATTGCCTGAGTAGTTGATATATCTAAGATCCTCATAATTTATTTATTAAATAAATTTGACCCACCTTGATGGTCACTTGGTCTAAGAAGACATCACTCTTACAATATACCCTATTACTAATGCTGAGTAGATTAGGGTTCATATCCAGGTGAGGTAACTCAGGATGTTTATTTCTAAACAGATTTTCACTCTACTATCACTAAATCCTCTCGATTCCAACTTCTTCATCGCTACCACATGTGTGTAGTTAATGGATGATATCCTGGATGGGTAGTAAGATGCCGTGAACTGATGATATTTAATAAACATTCTGTGTAGTGAAATAATATTATTTTGCCAACATTACACCATAAATATTTTCAAACCCCTAGCTCAGTTAGTAGTGCATCTGTCTATTGAACAAAGAGTCCCCTGTTTGACTCCCGGCATGGCCAAAAAATTAATTGATGGTGAGTTTGGAGCTTGCCATTCACGGTGATGAATTAAAGGACGGGGTACTGGGTGCTGTGTATCTTCTAGGATGAAGTTTGTTTACTTGACTGTTATAATAAGTCGATTCAGAAAGTTGAATACCCATAGTAACAATAATAATATAACTTTTACATTTATTTTTCTGATGACAGGTTATTACCATTTAAATAAAGGCACGAGCTATGGCCCAATCGTACAAACACACTCCCAAAGATATATTCAGTAAACTAACCTTGAACATGTTTTCCTCAGAAAAACAACAAAGTATGTCGTTAGCCCTAATAAACACACTTCATGTTTATAGCTTCAAACAAAATTGTTTAAATTATTATACAAAATCATATTTCAAAAGACAATTTATTTGTGAGCTGCCTAAAACTATTAATATTTTCAAAAATAAAAAAATATTTCTATTTTTTTTAAATTACCATATACACATTTTAATACTCAACCTTAAAGGCTATTCTAAAATAATTTTAAATGTTCTAATTTTAGAAAATAATAAACGGCCAATAAATTAATTTGTTTTGGAAAAATAAACCTACAATAATCTATTATTTATAATGTAAAATATTCCCAGTTACCAATTTTTAACAAAATCACTTGGAACATTAACAATTTTTTTTAAAGAAAAGTCGGTTATCAGTAAACTATTTTAAAATACCTTTTAAAAAAATAAAACATTTCTTTTATATTTTAAAAAGCTTATAAAATTCCCATTTTGAACCAAGTCTTTAAAACAATTTTTAAAATATTTTAAATTTGTAAAAATTAAGTAATCAGTAAACTGCCTTCAAACACATTATCCCCCTAAAACAAGAATCCAGTTTTATTTTTAATGTCAAGCACTCCCCAGATATCAAACAGTGCGGGCGTGCACAAGCCAAGATCTCCAGAAGGGCCGTACACATTTAGCACGAGACAACTCCACCCCCAAACCACCACCTCCACCCTCTAACTTGCAAACAATTATAGGAGCGTAAAAATGTAGTCTATGTTAAGAAGAAGTATATTAGATATATTTACAAAGTAGAACCTTCTAGGTTGAGGGGTTAGTGAGCTACAGGACTTCAAATATACCTTATTTCATCAGGACTCACTGACAACCAATACCTATAGCAAACTTCTAGCTAACATAGAACCTTGAAAATTGGCATATAGGCCTAGGCTATAATACGAAATCTAAACTTTTAAACATGGTCCCCAAAAATGTATGGGAGGGGTTGTAGGATATTGCATGAAGATCAGACCTTTCTAAATTATTATTGCAGTCAAGTAATGTATCCTTTTAAAGTCCTTTATAAGTGGATTCCACAAGAGTTTGGTTAATTTTGACAGGACATATAATTCAAAAGTTATTATATATGTCATTAATTTATTATATTATATAGGTACAGTACATACTTAAATAAACGTATAATCTTAAAAATATATGAATATCTACTTAAAAACCTTGATGTGAAATACGTGGCACTCTCTATATCATAAACATTTTTAAAATTATTTATCCTCGTACAGGAGTAAGATATAAACGAGTGACAAGCTCAATTTGAAACGTCTCTCCAAATAAATGGTCACTTCTCGTCCATCTAAGTGCGCTGGTCTGTTTCTAAGTCGGTAGTTAAAGTTCTCCTAAACACTCAGATTTATGAACTCAGAGGGGAAGGGACAAGTTATTTGGAAAGACACTGCTAGAATAACTTTTCACTCTTATATCTCACTCCTTTCCGAGGCTTAATTGTTGGAATTTTGAAAAAAATCACTCATCAGTGATTTACCCTTAATTTAAGAGCAAGGGTAGTCATAGTTTCTTGAGATCAAACATTCTCACGATTACAATACTTTCTATTTATATGAAAAAGTAAAGACAATATTACATAAACAATGTTTTAATAATATCTGTTTTAATTTGACAACAGAAGAGTAAGTTAAATAATGATTGTATAGAGAGTGGATGGACAGGGGGAATTATTCTAGCGGATACTTCTAAACTTGTTTTGTTGGAATTCTTTGATAGCTCCTCTCGACAAAATGGTCCTTTTAATTGATCGCTTCAATAAAATATCCACAAACCTCACAAAAGAATCGAAAACAAGGTGAATTTTTATTGGTTTGACAGATTTTGAAAATTTTAAATTCGATAATAGAACGCTTGTTTACATTCAATCCAATTTAAAATTTAACCTAAAAATAAAAATAACAAAAGAAAAATGATATATTTGTATACAAGCTTTAGTATGTACTATTTATTTAATTAAATAATCTAATACCTTGTTTACTTTAGTTAATTATTTATTAAAATATACCGGTTCTTTCTTTTATATTTGACATATTCAAATAAATGTGAGTTTAATTCTAATATGGTTCAAAGTCAATGTCAATAATTCACAAAATACATAACACAAGATAATAAAATTGCATTTTTTCACATTGTTATCATTGTTATAATAATTCCTGAGTAGAGTTATTCAACGCAACATTCTTGTAGATGGTCCTCCAACATAAGGTTCCTTTAGATGGTTCTCCAACACAAGGTTCCTTTAGATGGTTCTCCGACACAAGGTTCCTTTAGATGGTTCTCCAACACAAGGTTCCTTTAGATGGTTCTCCGACACAAGGTTCCTTTAGATGGTTCTCCGACACAAGATTCCTTTAGATGGTTCTCCGACACAAGGTTCCTGATAATAGTTCTTTAAAATAAAGTTCGTGAAGATTGCTCTCACCTTGAAACATTTTGAAAATTAAATTAAACAAATTTATCATCTGCCCCACAAAAATTAAATTATTATACCAAAGAAGAAATGAAAATAATATAATCTATTTATGAAAAAAAATAAAGCGAGACTTATTGAATATCTCCCCACTTGTTAACATATTTCCCCAATCCTTTGGCCTGTAAACATAAGAAATGAAAATAATATAATCTATTTATGAAAAAAAATAAAGCGAGACTTATTGAATATCTCCCCACTTGTCAACATATTTCCCCAATCCTTTGGCCTGTAAACAGGAAGATAGCGAGATTGTGTCATATAACAATAAGAATCTAAAATTGGGAAATTTCAAGATGGTGTTCCGGGAAATGCAAGGCTTATAATTAGATATATTTTTTAGATGATCGGTGGATAATTAAAATTTAGTAAACATGTAGAGAGATGGCTCCAAATTTCTAAATTATTCTTAAAATTTGAAATTTCTAAGAGTGGATTGGAGAAAAGGGGATTGGATAAAAGGGGATTGGGGATCATCATTTCAAAAATTAACAATAAGCAAGTACTTCCCAGTGGGGTAGAAAACTAAAATTTGTCAGACAGATAAAAATACCAATCCAAGTAAATATTACATTCTGAAAACGTTACATTTTAAATTTGGACTTAAATAAAAGAGTAGGAGTAGTGTAGAAAGGATACCAAAATAAATACATTATTTTATGTGTGGTGGAAATTTCAATTTGGCAGTCTTGCAGTTGCAGTTGCAGAATACCATATTTATATTAAAGGTACTTTACTGATGACCGATTATGTACTTATTAAAATATACTATATTTAAAATGTGAATTCGATAAGCTTTTTACAATATACTTGATTTTGTATATTTGTTTTTATTTTAAAAAGCATTTTATTAATAACTAACTTTTGAGCTATGAATGATTTTAAAAATTTGATATGAAAAATAAGCCTTCTAATAGAGGAATAAAATTAAAATATACCAGAAATATATAGAGACTACTCTAATAACATACTCAGTGTTAAATATCAACTATTTAGAATGGGGGCTGGTGAAATGGGGTGTTTAAAAATTCCCAAAACTAAATTAATAAATTACTCTTCAGTGTAGTAGAAGATTAAAATTTGTCAGGCAGGTATAAGAACCACCCCAAACAGCCATTAAGGTCTGATTCTTAAATTTCAAAATGAAAAGGCAGTAAATAGGGAATGGGGGTCCCCTTAAATGTTCTTAAAACTAATATAAGAAAGAAACAATTTTGTTGTGGTATAAAATGGGAGTCATGTAAGCCCTTTATAGCCTGATGATGTCTGACATATCGAGTTTCAAAATTTAGTCCTTAGAAATAGAAGAGCTTTAAATTGATACAACTAACATGAAACACTACTTTTCTATGTGCTTTAAAATAAACATTTGGCTAGCATGTAAATTAACCATATAAGATAGTCAAATAACCCTTAATATTTCAAAATGGGAATATGGGAACTTAAAAGGGGATGGGGGAGGAGGGAGATAGCTTAAAAACTTTCCAAAACTATTATAAAATCTTCTTTTAAGCATTAAAGAAAATTTAGATTTGATAAGTTTTTAAAAACACCACCCCAAAATAACCACACAAGGTGGAAAGTTTGGAGTTTAAAAATAAAGATATGGAAAAAGGCTAGAAAAAAAAAATCTTGATATGATGGAAAATTTGAATTTTTTACAGGGAGAAGAAAAAATCTAAACCAGACAAACACAATAACTAAATATTATCTTAAAGGAGATCAATTAGCTTTTGCAATAACAAAGCTAAGAATGAAAGGATAAACTGGTGTCTATCTAGCAGTTACATAACAACTAAAACTAACAGAATCTGTCTACATTGCTTGTTAACCATGATGCTATTTGGATACACCGCTATGCTTGTTATTCAAGATGTATCTGCAACAGAGTATATTAATTATTTATGCTCGTTGGTGAACTATGATGCTCTTCTTTACAACATATTTTTGTACAATATCTATTAGTTCGTTTGTCTTATCTTATTATAATTCTTAGGTAAAGATTGCATAGTTAATTGATTGTTTTTGTTTGTGCACTCAGTTTGTGGATCAGGTAATATTGTGTCCCAAATATTAATTTAATCTAATTGATCAGTTACTTACTATGATTGTTTAGCTCTGGATTATTCAAAGAGGAACTAATAAATAGTGGGGAGATGCGTGTTTAAGGTTCTACTGTGATATAGTTTTGGTGCTACCAACCGTGCGAAGAGCCAATCAAACTACTAGCTAGCTCAGTAGTGATGTGTACAATGTTTTAACAATGCTCTAACTTTATCTACTAACTCAGGCAAAGTTTTCCCTCAATTTAGCAAACAAACAGTAATATAAGTTTTAATATTTTATTTCCTTTCATATAAAATTTATTTTACAATAAACTAAATATCTTATCTTAAATAATCTTAATTATCATATTTGTTCATAAATGTTAAATTGAATGCTTGATGTTGCAAAATATCCACTCCAAGCTTAAACTTTTGCATTTATTTTTTAAATATTTTAGACTTTATCCTAACAATTTAAATCGTTTGGAATGTTTTATAAAATATTAATCTATACTATATATTAATCGAAATCAGTACAGTAACTATTTGAGGAACTTATGAGGCCTTGAACATTCTCTTTAAGAAGGGTGGGGGGGAGGGCAGTAGAAAGGGGTGAGGGGATGCGAAAAAAAGTGGTATAAATTACATAAAGCTTTAGTATAGAGTTGTGATAAATTGACTTAAGGTTATAAATAATAACTTTATCCTACTATTTAAACAAGTCTTTTTTTTATGAGCGTTAATTAGCTATTTATTGATCACGGTCATTTATTGACCTCAAATATCTCCAATTCATGAGTCATAAGGTGTCAAAACTACTTTTTTCTGCCTTTTTTTTTACTGGCCATTGTTAAGGAAAAGTTATGATTGTATGGTGCTGAAATATATTCTGGCAAGACATATAATATAGGAGACTAATGCATTGAAATCATTGTATTATATTAAATGATTATAGTTTTTAATTTAGGCTGAATCAGTTAAATGATTATCAAAATGTATTATTTGTAGATATACATAAGTGCTGTTCATTTTATAGGCTGACATTTTTTCTTCTAAGAAACTAAAGGAGGAGATAGAGGTTTTCTGCTTTCGTGTTATTATAAAGCGATTAGATTGTTCCATTGCTTAGCCTCTTTTACAAAGGAATAATATATGTTTATATCCCTATTTATAGCCCTTACATCCCTGTGATACACTCACTTCATTATCTGTCTAGACATCACCATCCTGTGGTACACTCACTTCATTATCTATCTAGACATCACCTTCCTGTGGTACACTAACTGGCAGAAAAGCTGAATCACTAGAGTTCTAAATGATACTCTCTTGGAGTGTGATCTTAAAGGAGGCTGACGGATCAAGATTCACATCCATACCTAACTTTTAAAGCATAATAAAAGTAATAATAATAATTGTATCACCTCAATTATTTCAGCACAGAGTCGGGTATAGAAGAAGTATCCTGATGCTTAAAAGGTGAATCAAATGGCCTCCACCAATGCTGGCTTTTTCCGCCAGGGAAATCACGTGAAAATAAAAGCTCAGCTGGCTTTTACCCAGAGTTATAGAGCTGGGTCACGTGTGTGGTTGATAGTTGGTGCGAGTCTTTGAACGGGGAGGATTCTATCTCTATCTCACTGTTCGTTACGAGTTGATACAAGAGCCTGATGGTATAAACCGTAACATTCCTTAGAAAGGAGAAAAATGGCGACGTTACCAAGTTAACGGGGTAAACCAAATGAGTGGCATGCTATCCTTAGAAGTCGTTGTGGCAGCAAAGGGTGTAAGATTCATTTTGTGCTTGCGTTAGGCATGACGGGAAACGGTGAAACCAGAGGATCCTATCACACGCCACACTCCACATTGATAATAACCCAGTTGCACTGGGCTGGCTCCCAATGCCAAGAAGAAGATCACTTTTCTAATCTTGTATGATGGGGAGGAACCATGCGCATTCACAGCATGTGTTGGAGATCGCTTTACACACACTCCCGAGGGTTCTTCCAAGACTAGAGGAACATAACGCGACGTCATCAAGAACCCGTTCAACTTTCAAACGTACGGCATGAACCATTTCTCGCTGTACGTGGACGGGGAACAAGTGCCGTCTAAACCGTTACAGCCCTATTTTACAAACGGCAACTATGTCATGTCCTACCACACACTGTTTTCTGGAACGGGTATTCATTTCATGAACTAAGGTAACGACATCACCCGGGAAGCCTTCCCTAAGGGATATCATATCATGGCTTTCGATTTTACGCCTAATCTGTCGGCCCACATGTCATCACATTGGAATTTGACGTGGAACGGCTCTCTGAGCATCGAAGTGAGCTTCACCAGAGCTCTCACCGAAACAGTCAACTGTATTGTGTACGGGGAGTTTGCCAACATCATCACCGTCGACAAGGACAGAAACGTCGTGACCGACTATGGGAGTTAATATAAGCGACTTCCCGCCCCTTACCCACGTCATTTAAACCATGGACGTCATTGGGAATTTCCAGAGCTTCATCGACGACCGCAAAGAGTTTATCGTCAAGGAACTGAGTGTTTTATCTCTATGCGGTACATTACTGCACCATTGGGTGTTAAAACCCCCATACGCTATCGAAGAACTTTCCACCGCTGCCAGAAAGAAAGCCGACTATATAGTCAACAATCAGCACGGTATTACCTGGGATAGCGGTGATGTGAATTACAGTCTGCTCGAATCCCTCGTCTCTGGTACCACAATGCGTGCAGAAACCGTCAAGGGGGCAGAAAAGAAAAAGTTTCTAGCCAAATACATGTCTACACTGATCGTAGATCTATACGACAGAGGCTGTCTTTCGTTGAAAACACTTAAATTGGGCCGCATCATATGCATGGCACATAGCTCTGTGTGGAATTTCTGTTCGGCCTTCATCGTCTGGGGACTTCGAGATTGGATGATTGAATATGGACATGCACACCATAAGACGTGCGCTGAAAACAAGCCCGTGGTTCCGTTCTATACGTTCGGGTGTTTTCCCTGCTGATCAACTACCCTCAAGATTAGCGCGACCTACCACTCTCGTCATCAACACTGATCCACACACCAAGACCGGGACGCATTGGGTAGCCATCTTTATCGACAAGCATGGCGTGGGAAAATACTTTGACAGCTATGGTTTTCCACCCCATATAAATTCTAATCGGGCATTTATACGTAAAAACACTTGTCACACGTCTCATAACACGATACATCTTCAAAGCATAGCCTCGGACGTTTGCGGCCATTACTGTCTCATGTACCTTCTCTATCGCGCCCAGAACATTCCTATGAAAACTTTCCACCCCCTATTCTCACCCACCGATCATACTGCCATCGACTCTACGTTGGTGAGATATTACAACACATTTTTCAAGACGCTAGGGTCTTGCCGCCACCCCTCAAGAGGCTGCGTCCAATCGGCGTGCGCCTATAAAAGGGGGCTCCCGGCGGCGTGCCTCCCATAATCATGGAAGCCCAAGATGTATGCACACGCAAAGGAAATCCGGTGAAGCCACTCACCGTCACCGGTATTTTCAACACTTTATTTCCGCTGGACGAAGTCGACGCCAATCGAGTCATCGTCGGCATGAGCGTCGAGATCACGTTTACGCCCTATGTCCAGCTATAAAAATGCGGAATGAACTGTGTCGTGTTTAACCGCACAGAGCGGAGAACTGGGCAGTTACAAGTCGGTCATATCAAAGTTTTTCACCAACACGCAACCTCCGCAGAAGATTACTCTGACTAATCATGAAATCTCCCTGGGACGCATGTGCGGTGACCGCATGGTCGTCATCAGCGAAAAACAAGACGCCGGACTCAGACGGGTCACCTATCTGGCACCTAGCTGGGCGCATCTTTGTGACGTATGGGATCTCATCGACGTCGCCGTAGACCACCGGGACATGTGGTTGACACCCGTCTCACGCTATTGCAACTATTTGATCGACACACTCGTCGTGGATATGTGCGACACGCTAACAGAATCAGTGTATGTCATCGACCTAGAACAGCCTACGGTGGATACAGACATCAAAAACCTGGACCTTATCAGTGCTACCTACTATACACGTCAGGTCGTCGGTTTGGACTATTACATGCTGGATTGTGAAATAAAAACAATTTTACTAACTCATCTAAGAGACACTGTAGTAAAACGTATGAACGAATATATGCGTCATTCCTGTAAAAGTGTATAATAAATATATATGTAATATCTGTGTTTTATTCACTGTCTAAGCTAGAAACCTTCTCAATCATCGATAATCGACAATTAATTAGCAATTATCAATTAGAAATCATTGCCACCAGGTAAGGTGTCGGTTATAAAATCCAGCGCCCCTAATCTGGTCATGCCAATAATCGAGGAGAGGATGTAAGTTTTTAGACTAGGCAGGGGAACTGGGACCTTTTTCGGTAGGAAGGCTATTATCTGAGGATGAAAAAACTATAGGATTTTTTGGAAATAAGGAATAACGGGTTGTAGGGGGGGGTGTTTTGAGCCGAGGTACGTGGTTGAAGGTCATGGGTGTTTTGACCCGGGATGTGTTTGAAGGGGAAGTGGCTGTGGGGGAAGGGTTGAAGGTGATAAAGTGTTTTGAGCCGAGGGACGGGCTGTAGGGAAGGGTTAATTTATATATTTGTAATATTTGTGTTTTATTCACTGTCTACGCTAGAAACTGCGCCGTGCACCGATAATCAATCATCGATAATCAATTAGCAATCATCAATAATCGATATGTCTGGGGGAGAGGCAGGGGAACTGGGGGTTCCAAACTACAAAGCCCCGTGGAGTGGACAGAGCTTGCACACACACACACACACACTCTCTTACAACCCACACGTGTTATAACCCGTTAGCGGAAGAGGGAAAGTGTTTTGAACCGTTAGCGGGAGGGGGTTGGAAGTCTATCATCGATGATCGACAATTAATTAGCAATTATCAATCAACATGCCGAACGTGGCGGGAAGGTTTCGGGGCGGGTGGTATGATAGGGCCCATTTCCAATGCACAGGCATGGTCGAAGGATGTGAGTGTTTAGACTAGGCAGGGGAACTGGGGGTTCCAGGGTTTTAAGCCCCTTCAACATGTCTGGGTGTGGAGCGGACAGAGCTTGAACTGGGGGTTTCAGAGCCGGAAATATTATTCAGGGTTTTAAACTCCAACGACCCTCATCAATAATCGACACTTAATTAATAATAATCGACATGTATAGGACGTGGCGGCGAAAGAAACCTTCCTGAGCGCCGATCGACAAACAGCACCGTGCACTGATAATCGACAATTAATTAGCAGTCAACGTGTCTGGGGGGCTGAAGGTGTCACATGTAGGATGCTCGGGGAAGGTGGTAGAGGTTCTAGTGTTTTGATCCGTTGAGCGGAAGCGGGGTTCCAACACCACTTATACGTTCATACCGAAAATGAACTATAACTTTTTCATACTCAGATATTACCCTTCATACACAAATACGGTCTATATGTTGAAGTACAACGATGTTTACTCGACCCTAATCGACAAGGATGTTTACAACCCTGTTCAAGGTCATACTGGGATATGGACCCCTGGTGGCTACTTATATATTTTCATTTTCTTATGAAAATGAATTCTATGGTACTTTAGAGAAGTGTAAATTTCCTTATCTCCGAAACTATGTAAGATAATAAGTAACTTACCGTTGAAACAGTGTAATAATATTTAAAATAAAAACTTTTATATGAAATATATCTTTATAAACCCAATAGTTTCTGAGATATTGGCAAATATATTAATACGATTTTGTGAACTTTAGTTGTAAAGAGATGCTACTTAAGTTTTAACGCAATAATTCTCCAATGCCATAGAGTAATTAAATATAAGTAAGTCTCTAAAAGTTTATGTTATTTTTCCTTAAACCTCTTAGGAGAAATGTTTGTACAACAATGATCTATCACTATAATTTTAGACTCAACAGTCAATATTTACCTTTTATATTGCTCTAAATATATAAATGAGGAATTTAATAAAAATACAATAAACATAAGATGTGCAATCCCTAATACAATGTTGAAAATTTTAAATGGAAGTCGAAATTTTAATACGAAGTACTGACCCTTGTGGACCAAATATCGATCTTTTTTTTTTAGGTCCAAATATACTAGTGAGGACTTTAATTCCTTAAAAATAAAATCATAAAGTTTAAATCCGGGAGTCAAAATATGTTTTACGTGAGTATAAATCAATTTTTTCTTGGGTTTGCTGGTGTAAATTATTTTATTTCACATATATTACGGGTTTTGAGTAAATATATCCAGTTTTAAACAGTGGAGTGAAAATGTCCATGCGGAGTTTCGTACAATTTATTTTAAATAAATATTTCCTGACACATAATAATTATATCGTAGCCAAGTTTGTGAAAAGATTATCCAATTCTTAAGTAGGCCTACCTTTGGTCAGGGGACGCCTGGAGGCTATCTCCATTGTCTAGATCTAGGTGATGGTGATAGTGATTATGAGGGTGTGGAACCAGTGGAAACACTTGAACCTACAGTAGCCCCATGACTTCTTTGGTGCTTACTGACAGTTCACAGCTGACAGCTTTGAAAAGTTACCAGACCAAACTATGAATCCCTACGCCGAACCATATGATCTGCAAAAATATGTGTTTAGCAGATGTCACTTCTGACAGTCAACATTTAGGTACATACCTAAATGTTGACTGTCAGAAGTCAGCTTTAAGCTGTCAGTCAGCACCAAAGAAGTCATGGGGCTACTGTAGCTTAATATTAACTAACTAAACCCTGGTGACTATTGGGGTGATTACCCTTTCGGGGAAAATACACAAAGTACCAAGAAGCGGGAATCGAACCCTGGACCCCTGGACTCGTACCCAGGTGCACTGACCACTACATCACATGGTCGGTTATTGAGAAATAATAACATTACTCAACTAATCTTACACTATTAGGCTGTAGGTATTTAATTAACATTTATTGAATTACAATTTATATAATATTTTATAAAAATATATAAGCAATCTACATTAAAGTCAATATATATTAATAATCTTATGTGTCAACCATAAACAAATCATCAAAACTTTTTACTTCTGTCAATGAGAAATTTCGTTTCGAGCCCCGATGGGGGTTGTAATCGCGAGTTAAGTAAACAGACGAAATACGAGTTGGACCGTTAGAGGGATGAAATGTTGTTTAGGACGGTGTGCACGCTACCAACATTCAGTACGAATGAGCCCAAGGGAGCGTTTCCTCCCCCCCCCC
>CABFOW010004834.1:0-22774 GCA_902141385.1 Timema californicum | reverse complement strand
ATTGATAAATAAAACATGTGGACCAAGAATACCCTGACACCATTGATAAATAAAACATGTGGACCAAGAATACCCTGACACCATTGATAAATAAAACATGTGGACCAAGAATACCCTGAAATCATTGATAAATAAAACATGTGGACCAAGAATATGCTGGAACCATTGAAAAATAACATATGCCAACCAAGTGTATTATGGAACACTTGATAAATAAAACATGTATACCAAGTGTATTATGGAACACTTGATAAATAAAACATGTATACCAAGTGTATTATGGAACACTTGTTAAATAAAACATGTCGACCAAGAATATACTGGAACTACTGATAAATAAAACATGTGGACCAAGAATATACTGGAACTACTGATAAATAAAACATGTGGACCATGTATATTCTAGTACTACCGATAATTAAAACATGTGCATCCTGTCTTAATATTCAGAACCTCACCAATAAATTATCCCTGTCTTTATCTCAGTTTCAATCCGACCCGGTGGCTCAGCCGGTAGCGTGTACTAGTGACTCACTGATTGTCGGGCTAGTCACACACTAGTCCCATAATAACTGTTGTGGTAGTGTGGCAGAGATGAGTACGGTAGAATAGTAGCATTTTCACAAAGAGAAAATTAAACTATTAAAAAAAATACTATTATTTATATTAGAATTAATCATTTTTCAGAATATTGTACTCTAGAAGTCATTAGAAAGGCGGAGGACGCTTGGCTACTTCATCAAAATTTAAACACCCATTTTCCCGACGGCATAGCAGATTAAATGACGACATTTAACACGCGTGTGTATTGGCGAGGGTTTAAAGCTTAGTCTGTAAATCATGGGTTCTGGTTAGGCAAATGACGGTAAAATAAAACCAAAAGAAGCATTAACCAACAGGTAGTGAGTGGGGACGCTATTAGCTATTGTTGGCGTGTTGGTGGTTTAGTGCTTGTTCGAATTTTAAAACTTTTAAATGTAAAACCTGAACATATGATCCTTTAGGCTTAGTCTCGCAAGGAATACGTAAGCTTAACGTATCTATAAGTACAAATACATTTTTTTTGTAGGTTGACAAAATGTAAATACAACTGTAAATCCTCTAACATTGTTGAGGTAAAATTTGAATGTTGCTCAAAATGGCGGAAAATCTAAACATTGGTACAGATAATAATAATATTTAGCACCGCGTCTTACTACCCGTTCAGATTATATGCTTTAAGTACTAATTACTCTAATGAATTAGGAATTGGGAAGGTTGAATTAGAGGAAGTGAACCCGCATTCGCGTGGAAGGAGAGTGGAAAACCTTTTAGGAACCCCCCCCCCATTCACCCAACCGAGATTCGAACCTCGATCTCCCCGTCCTCAGCAGTAGAGCTAAACACGACAAGCGCGTTAGCCAACTACGCCACCGAGGCGGGTGGTACAGAGAAAATTTCATTATTTTTAACGTATTTTTCTGGAACTAATATTAGATAGAATGAATTCAATTCATTTATTTTAATTCTTACGATGAAATAGAAAATAGTTATTAGGTGTGGATGATTAGTATGTTTCAATAGTAGGGGAGATAAAGGTCGAGTGATAAACCGGGTTTCTCTTACACATCGAAAAATGTCCTTTGAAGTTTCTTGCAGAAATGTAAATGAAAGTTGAACATTTTCTTTTTATTGAAAACATTTACCACCAAGTGAAACAATGAAAGGTGGGCTAACTTTTGGGGTATTCATTTACCACTCTGGCCCCTTTTTAAGATATTAATATTCAAATTTCCAAGTCTAAAATCGTAAATTTGCATCTTACCAAATGATGCTCAAAGAGAAGAAGCCCTCGATGCTCAGACAAAATGGTTCCATCGCCCCAGCTTCTGGAACAATTACAGTTTTCAAATAAAAGGTTCTATCACGTAAATGAAATATAGAGTTGGAATTAGCTAGTACTTTAAAATGGATTAAATTAAAACAACATGGTAAAAAATAATCATAGAATGAAATTGAAAACTATAATAGCAAAGAAATATAGGAAAAATGAAACGTATAAATAGGCCCTATCAAAATTGACAGAAATCAGCGTAGTCCATCTTCTGGGAAACAAATCCCCGTTATTCTCATAACAAGTATGTGGAGGAGCACACGCTCATTCTCAGGTTGGAGCTGTGTGCCAGGTCCGGCGCTCTTCGCATGATTCAATTTAATAGTTCATCAAGATGATGGTCAGTGGCAGCAAAACTACACTCCTTCTTACAAACCTTCAAGTAAAATAATGTCTACACTTAGCTACGTTTAGGTTAGTATGTTGAAGGTTATTACATTAAAAGCTCTTGGGAAAATAAACCCGTCTAAGAATGTCTTGTTCTTGCTTTAAAATAAATGATTACATCTCACGGTCCATAGATGTCGTAACTTGGCCGTTAGATGATAAATTAGTTAATGCCAAACTTAAATCGTTGGTGGGGCACTACAATTATTTCAGTCCATTTAATTTTGTGTATACAACTATGGTTTTTATAAGTGTTTTAGTAATCATATTATTCACCCATATGGCGAGTTTACTATGTTTTTAATTTTTGGAGAAAGCACTAATGAACATCTTGTGTCTGCGTGCCTCAAAACGAATAATAATAATCCACCATCCACTCCGTGGGGCCACTCACTATAAATGATGCTTACTTTTCTCGTCAATTCTTGAATTGTAAATTGAAGAGCCGCGTGCTGTGGGATGAACGAATTAAGGCGACTTAGATTTACCATCCAAGCCTCATCATAGTCTTTAACTTTGGTGACTGTTGTAGATTTTTTATAATTTCTTTTTTTGGAAGTGAATCAAACATAAAAATTTCAATTAGATGTTTGGAAAAATATCATGGTGGGTAACAAAAGGCATTTTATGCAGTTGTACCAATCTTGCGATTTAAGTAGCCCTCGATCTGTGCAAGAATATTTGCGTCATTCAGATGTGCTCTTTAAGCTACTGGAAGTTCGTTCTAATACTGACCATATATTAGGAGACTAACGAACAGACTTACTTCTGTGATGAGAAGGAACTGTTTCTGAAACAAGTAGATTTTGAGGCAATATCTCGCCTTCGTCATTCAAAGGGTGTACGGTGCCTGGTGCGTGAAACGTGATCTCAGTCCCAGTTGGTCTTCCTAGAAATATCTGACATAGGTTTATCAGTTAAGCGTAATTTTTTCTGGGCTGCGGAATCTTTAAAACATCTATATAGTGCTCATTCATTTCTTGGCTTAGTCTAAGGAGTTCCTTAGTATTGTACAAACTATCATTTTTTATCAATTGATGGTCATTACTTTTAGAAACGTGGAAATACTTCTGGTGCCCAAAAGTGTCCAAACATTTGTCTTAAATTATTGGTGAACATAATTTAGAAAATCAGGTGTCTGCAAGCAATCCTAATAGGCTCAGTACCAAAGGACTGTTGTATTAAAGAACACACACGTATGTTCAATCCATTGTTGGAAGCTGTGATATCAAAAAATTCATCGCACTCGTTTCGGACATTCATCAATAATATGCATTACACCATTTAACACGATTACCTTCTGTAGATCTCTGGGACTGCTAGGAGCTTTTATAAACCACCTCCATTGATGAGGACAGCCACTGGATTTAAATTTTGAAATTGCAATGTTGGGTAAGAGCCTACTATTTCAGTGAAGGGAGAATGAAGCCCAAGAAGAAAATAAGGCTTTATCTCTTTATGTAACGGCTTTAAGCTGGTTCTTTATTCTTAATCTTGTTTCGTGCACGATGGATTGTATTGCGTAAAAGTGAAATATCTTATACCAATGCTCCTGAAACCAGTTAATAATCATGTTGATAAATACAAATAAGTTAAGCAAGGGTAGGATATCGTACATGTTTAAGCAAACTATAGAAATGCAAGCTAACAAATAAGTTTATTGAAATCAAAACAAAAGAGAATACAGTCAACTCTCGATTCTACGACCTTTCACGGTTCCCTGGAAAAGGGTCGTTATTTCGAAGGGGTCGTTATTGGAATTTTAACAGATTTTGTTCCACCCCTGACCTTCATACGAAAAAATTGCATTTTTTAGACAATACGTGAAAAAGTAAATAAAATAAAACCTACCTATTTCTTGAAGAAGGTACTCCTTTCACTCATTTCGTCAAAATTATAAGTTCGTATCAAATAAAAAAAATAGCGTGGGTCATCAAAAATCGTTCACAAAATCCAACCAAAAACGTAACCAAATCAAAATAACAATGTTAAACAATAGCATGGGTCGTGAAAAATTGTTTACAAAATTGTTCACAAAATCAAACCAAAATAGTAACCAAATCGAGAATCGAAATAACAATGGCAAAAGCAAGTCTGGCGCGTGATGTAGCGGCAGTCGCGCGCGGGGAAACATTGTCTTGCTTGTGGGAGGGGGTGGACAGAGTCAAGTGATATTGGCTGGCATTGATGAGGTGGTGTCTTTTTTTATACCTGACCCACCCCAGTTACTAGTAATACAGTGCTAACAAAGATAATTGCAACTCAGCGACCTAAATAAATGCAACAAACACATTTTACAGCCGATTATTTCCTTAAACTTTTCAACCTTTTTCCCCACATTTTTCACGATTCCCCAAAAAAGGGTCGTTACTTCGAGAGGGACGCTATTCCCGGGGTCGTAGAATCGAGAATTGACTGTAGTTACATATTCGCAAACTTGGGGGCATTCCATACTTTCCTTATTAAATGTACGGCGTAAACAATATAACTAGAAACATTGTTACCAAATTGACGTGTTTGATGCGAGGCGCCTTAAATTGACACTCGACATAGACAATAATGCTTGGGTTAAATATTTATTAACTTTTAACTCCTAAAAGAAGGACATGCGCACTTTCTAAAACGAAAGTGTACTAAACAGATGACTACAGATATACTAATCAGAAAGATTAAATTAAGTTATGGTTAAGCAACAATACACAAAATACTCTATCCATAAGGATGTTACTCTTAAATGTGATAAGCATGGTCAAATTATGACGTTGAACAACTTTTAAAACTAGGGAGTTCATATACAAAGAGTTACAGCGATAACTGCTAACTGATCTATCTAGCGTTGGTTAACTCCAAAAAGGAGTAACATGTTACAAACAGTGTTTCGAGAAGCTGGAACTATTAGTTAATTAATAGTAAAAAGAGTGATTTCAGTAATCTAGGTCATCTGGAAACTATGGCAGACCTATTCCTGATTAGTATTACCTGATCATCCAATAATATAGTTAACACTCGACAAGAGTCTGGAGACAAACTAAACCAATGGAAAGCTATTGAACATTGACGAGTCAAGCGGTGCCTGAAGGTAGCCGGACAAATGTAAACATAATACCTCGCGGGCCACCCCTCTGAGATAGATCATAACTACTCGTTGATCGTCGCACAGGCTGGAACAAATATTCCAAACTAGAGTAGATAACAGCCAAAAACAAAATTAGGCCATAAAGTAGCGCCATAAATTAACCTAATTTCCTATTTTTTAAAACAATAAGTTAAACCATTAGAGACATGGTCACATAGAACAGAGCATCAAACTGTCGCCCATAAATTTATGACTCGTCATATGTACATAGTTAAACAATAAACAAGTGTGGTCATATGGAATACACTCGGTTTAAAATAAACAGACTCTGACAAAGAGTATATTACTATAATACTACACTTAACAAATATTGAAGCTATTCATATGAAGAAGATAAAACAAACCAAGTCTGTAATGGACTAAAAATATAATTTTAACTGATATAACATGATTATCTGTGGCAAGGTTGGGGACTGACGGAACAACCATCTTGATCGCTACTTGTGGGTTACATTGAGCTGAAGCCTCCTGAATGCTCATACAACGAGTTGTTGAAATGGAATACAATCATAGTACGAGAGGCGCTGCATTATATATGAAATGG
Organism: Timema californicum; assembly: GCA_902141385.1. Classification (NCBI taxonomy): domain Eukaryota; kingdom Metazoa; phylum Arthropoda; class Insecta; order Phasmatodea; family Timematidae; genus Timema; species Timema californicum. The sequence continues at coordinate 16,834 of CABFOW010004834.1, read as the reverse complement.
ATCTGACGTCTCAGGAGAGGAGGGGATGGGGGGGCTTTCTCGCACATGATAGAATCGTCCAGAACAAATGAACTACAGTTGGCTGGAGTCCAAGGAAGTGCACAGGTCGCTTAGTCTTGGATTGCTGTGCCAGTTGATCAGATGCAGCTGTCCCATCTGCTTATTCTTTTTTGGTCACCCAGCCTGGAAGGATTCAAATGACCCATTATGCAACAACTACACAGTGAGTTGATATACTGCAATCTATTTTATTTTAGTTTTCTTTGTATGTGTGGGATAAACAAACTTAGCCCATTACACTCCTAAGGCTTGAATCACTGCCCAAACAACAAACATTACACTCCTAAGGATTGAATCACTGCCCAAACAACAAACATTACACTCCTAAGGCTTGAACCACTGCCCAAACAACAAACATTACACTCCTAAGGCTTGAACCACTGCCCAAACAACAAACATTACACAACGATCATATAAATTGACACGTTAAATAAATGCTACAACATTCTCAGTAAGAGCCACTATCTTCTTCTTATGACTTTTAGTAAAAATAAACGGAACTCATCATGAGATGTTGAATAGTCTGTATTGTGGAACCAGAAGGTTCTTTGCGTTCCTGCTCATCACTGAGACTACGTTAATACCTGCCCTTGGCTTGAGATTTCCTTTTTCACTTGCGTTTTTTTTTGAAAGATCAACTATTTTTTTATGATAAATAGCTCTTATTTCATGTGGCAGCTGTCTAGATTAGCTTCATGTTCTTTTTTAAAAGAGAGCTATCATGCACGTCAGATTATTATAGATATAGATTATATTATAGATATTATAAATATAGTCACACATTTTTCATGGAAGAAATCCGATGTTTGATCAAACCCTCACCTCGTGCTCAACCGACATTTGACCACTAAACCTAGCCCTGAATTATTCTTAGACATTATTTGACCAATGTTTAGACCCATACATGTTACCTACGTATTATTTGATCTTTATTCTTACCCTTGTGTGTTACTTAGATAACAGACATTTTGATCACCAATCTAAACCTTACATCATACTTGCCTAATCATAGCCAACATGGTACTTACAATAATCAAAGCTAAACATCATACTTGAACCACATTTTATCATTGATCGAAGCTAAGATGTTGTTTAATTATGCTCTGCGATCATGCTGACCTTATTAGCTGACAACCAGCCCGCTCCTGATGATGTGTCTAGCCTTCCCATTCATCGGCTCATATCATCCCATCCTGATCTTCTGGTCTAGCATAGAGACCCTCCACAATATATCAATTGATGATAAAAGTCACGATTACCTATAAGAACTAGGCTTAGATACAGGATCGTTGCTTATTGTTTAAAGTCATGATGGCCAATCAGAACGATGCATCATTATAGGATCGTGCCTCACCAGTCAAAGTTATTATGGCTAATCACAATAATGCATTAATATAGGATAGTCCCTCATTTGGTCAATGTCTAGGATATTCAAACATAAATATTTAAAGTCATGATGGCCACTCAGAATTATGCCTCAATATAGGATCGTCCTTGATTGGCCAAAGGCATGGTGTTCGAACAGGATTTTGCATCAATATGTAATCATTCCATAACAACTTGTACTTTCAAGAAAGTCATGCTTGATCACTATTCACTGATACTAGACATAACTGGTAATCACCACTCATTGATCAGTGCCATGTCTGATACCCAAACACTGCTTGACCTATGAATCAGTCAGTGTGCTCGAATGGATCAGAGCCGTGCATTACAGTCAAACCTTGATGAATTACACCATTCAAGGTTCTATGTCTACCCTATGGATGCTGATCCCTAAGATATTTTCTACTTGATCATCACTCATTGATCGTTAATGTCAGATACTTGTGTGTTCGATCAGTGGCACCCATGTTATTGATCGGTTGATTCATCACTCATTACATCATAAGATCATCGTTCATATTATCAGATACATAGTCCTACGTGATATCGATCAAAGTAAATGTACTTATTCATTATCCATGATCATCATCTGGTGATCAGAGCAGTCTCATGGTCGATGTTGATAAGAGCTATGAATCATTTATGATCTGTCCCTCCGATATTTATTGACTGAGTGTTTGTAACTTGACATTAGTCTCTACAAACCAGTGATATATATCATGTTATTTCTTGGCTGAGTGTTTGTAGCTTGGCATTAGTCTCTACAAACCAGTTATATATATCATGTTATTTCTTGGCTGAGTGTTTGTAGCTTGGCATTAGTCTCTACAAACTGGTGGTAACAATCTTGGCTGGGGGTTTATAATCTGACATTAATCTATACAAACCAGTGGTATAAATCTTGCTATTTTTGGTTGAGTGTTTGTAACCTGACATTAGTCTCTACAAACCAGCGGTATAAATCTTGCTATTTTTGGTTGAGTGTTTGTAACCTGACATTAGTCTCTACAAACCAGTGGTATACATCTTATTTCTTGGTTGAGAGTTTGTAACCTGACATTAATTCTACAAACCAGTGGTATCTCTCTTGCTATTTCTTGTCTGAGTGTTTGTAACCTGACATTAATTCTACAAACCAGTGGTATCTCTCTTGCTATTTCTTGTCTGAGTGTTTGTAACCTGACATTAATTCTACAAACCAGTGGTATCTCTCTTGCTATTTCTTGTCTGAGTGTTTGTAACCTGACATTAATTCTACAAACCAGTGGTATCTCTCTTGCTATTTCTTGTCTGAGTGTTTGTAACCTGACATTAATTCTACAAACCAGTGGTATCTCTCTTGCTATTTCTTGTCTGAGTGTTTGTAACCTGACATTAATTCTACAAACCAGTGGTATCTCTCTTGCTATTTCTTGTCTGAGTGTTTGTAACCTGACATTAATTCTACAAACCAGTGGTATCTCTCTTGCTATTTCTTGTCTGAGTGTTTGTAACCTGACATTAATTCTACAAACCAGTGGTATCTCTCTTGCTATTTCTTGGTTGAGTGTTTGTAACCTGACATTAATTCTACAAACCAGTGGTATAAATCTTGTTATTTCTTGGCTGAGTGTTTGTAACCTGACATTAGTCTTTACAAACCAGTGGTATAAATCTTGTTATTTCTTGGCCGAGTGTTTGTAGCCTGACATTAGTCTCTACAAACCAGTGGTATAAATCTTGTTATTTCTTGGCTGAGTGTTTGTAACCTGACATTAGTCTTACAAACCAGTGGTATAAATCTTGCTATTTCTTGTCTGAGTGTTTGTAACCTGACATTAATTCTACAAACCAGTGGTATCTCTCTTGCTATTTCTTGGTTGAGTGTTTGTAACCTGACATTAACTCTACAAACCAGTGGTATAAATCTTGTTATTTCTTGGCTGAGTGTTTGTAACCTGACATTAGTCTTACAAACCAGTGGTATAAATCTTGTTATTTCTTGTCTGAGTGTTTGTAACCTGACATTAATTCTACAAACCAGTGGTATCTCTCTTGCTATTTCTTGGTTGAGTGTTTGTAACCTGACATTAATTCTACAAACCAGTGGTATAAATCTTGTTATTTCTTGGCTGAGTGTTTGTAACCTGACATTAGTCTCTACAAACCAGTGGTATCTCTCTTGCTATTTCTTGGCTGAGTGTTTGTAACCTGACATTAGTCTTACAAACCAGTGGTATAAATCCTGCTATTTCTTGGCTGAGTGTTTGACAGTTGGGGCCTGCAATGTACATTTCCCTCGGTTCCAAACATTTGGGAAGTGAGGGGAAAATGGCCCATCATTTCTGCAAGGGTGAACTCTTGGGGGAGGAAGAAGGGAGGTAATGGCAGAGAACTGACATTGCTTTTTATTTCCATTGCTTACTTTATCTTGCACTCTTCACCCTCATTTTTATGTTCAGCTATTATCCCTCCCTAGCTACCCTCCCCTTCCAATCGTCCCCACATTTCTTCCTCTCATTTCCAGACACCCCCCTCCCCCCATTTTATTTCCTCCGCCTCACCCACGTTCCTATTACTTTCCTTGACATTTTCACTTATTTAATATTCCAAATAGGGGTAGGTACCCCTCAATAAACTAACAGCCTTGTTAGATGGAGGTTGACTGAAAGCCACATTTAGTTTGCATTCGGTCCTTCATCATTTTTAAGAAATAAATGCTATACGTGAATATTTTAATACAATTTGTCGTGTAATATTTCAGTCTGAACCATTGATTTTATGGCGGTCAGAGCTAGATGAACGGTTAGTATGCCGGTGTTAGGCTCACAAGGCCACACCATAGTTCGTAGTGGGGAACAAATCTAGGCACTGTGGGGATGGTGCACCTACTTATCACCTTGCCCTGTTTATTTGGGCTGGTTTACTACCAGTATAATATAACAGGTGGTATTTAACCACACCAAGGTCACAGATTGTTTTACTAAGTTAGTTAACGTTAACACACACAAATTAATGAGGAATATAGATTCGAGCTGATTTTCAACCCTTGAGGGAGGTGAAATGATTCAAAGTTTCATAAATCTACTATTACCACAGCCTTAACATGGATTATTATTAAACAAAAAATATTTTTTTCCCATTTTCCTTTTTTCTTCGTTTAGGTGAATTCATTGTAAAGATATAAGTGAGTCCAGATTTCGACATCAGTGGGCATGATGTTTTCAGGTCGGGGATGAAATCCTAACCAGGGGTATGGAGGGTGTTTCTCAATCTTCCTCTACGATAATACGAGAACAGTTCCATCTAGATTCTATAATCCTCATCCTAACCCCATTAGTGGTATTCAATGTGGATGACCGGGACACTAACAAAGATAATATACAAATTTAACATCCCGATAGTTTCATTTAAATATTTAATTCGATGTAAAAGAAACTTTAAATACTGACCCGAACTCGCATTGACTCTCAATCCACATTTCAACGGCTACTATTATTACTTCCCTCCGCATCTTACTACCCGTTCAGACTGTGCGCCTTTTAACAACCATATTTATGCCAGGCCTCCACCGTGGTTCGGATTCCACGTTAAACTGTAGGTCCTCCATTTCATCTCACAATCACCCTACCACTACACATTAGCGTAAGTGCGTGTACCCGAACGGGTAGTAAAACGCGGTGCTAATAATAATAATAACAATATTTGGGGTAGGAATGAGGACGGTATAATCGAGAGAAAATATATCCAAACGTTCGTGCAGGAAGAGTGGGAAATTAATGAGGGAAAAACTTAGTAAGCCCGGTCAGGATTAAAACCCTGACTTCCCTGTCACCGGCAAACAAACGATTTTAAAATGTTGCTATTTATATATAGGTCTATATTCCGTGAAGAGCTCAACCTGACTGAATCTGGACATTTGTAACCAAGATGCTCTAATAATGCACGTGGGTCTATTGTTGTGTTGTTTCGTGGTACTAGCCCAGCCCGGAGCCAATCACATGGTTTAATCCGGCCAGCTAGAAATGGGAAGAGGGAAATGTGTGCAATTTAGGTTGCTTGGGACTGAATTTTCAGTTTTAATCTTACATATCTTTACAGCTACCTATTTCATAGAACTCCATATCTTCAAAGATATTAGGTAAAATTGGTCACCTCTTTGGTATAGGGGTCAGAGCTCCTGGCTACAGATCCAAAGGTCACGGGTTCGTTCCCTGGGGCTTATAGAACCTTTCTTTGAGGCAATGGATATGTAACGAGGTCTAACTCAGCCTCGTGAGGACTAACGATGTGCTGCTTTAATAAAACCGTTGCAGATCCAGTCTAGAAAACTGAGATTAATGGCTTGAGTGTTCGTTGTGCTGATCACATGAGGCCCTCTATCAACAAATGTCGGCACTATCTTCACTAACGGTGGCAGCAGCTCGGTCGGTATAGCTCGATTTCCGCGCTCACAGCATGGAGTATTTTTTTACATAAATTTACATCTTTTCCGTGATTTTTATCGTGGTATTATTTTTATGTATTTCTTGAATAAAATACTTTAAAATGATGTGTCACTAATGTTCAAGCAACCTGTACTTTCATAAGGAAATATATCTATTGTAGGAATGGCAGTGAGCAAAGTCCAAGTCAGGTATGCTGGCTTGACAGGGTGGATTGCAGTTGCCGTAACGTAACTTTGTGTATAACGTTTCTCGTGCCGTGAAGATGAGAGAACGCTGTGTTTCCAGATAGGAGGCTCAGAATCACGTCACTCGCGCGGCGTGTCAGATTGTAAACACATATCGACGAGTTGTAAAAACAATAATACTTGGATCTGATTAGCTCATTTACACGTTGTAATTTGTTCAGAAGAAGAAAGGGATATAAAGCGTCAAGGCAGAGAAAAAATTACAAAAACAGAAACCAAAATCAAGCAACGAAGTGTAATTTATATTATGTAATAATAGTAATACGGTGCTTGGAGAGGTCTTTTGAAAAGCAATAAACACCAATCATGACGTGTAAGTGTAATATTAACACCGGGGCTAGTATGTCGAGATCAAACATTTACTTTTGGACTGAAAAAAATAATTCTAAGAAAGTGACTTTAAAAAATTTGGAGTGGTCTTACGTTCACGTGTTTTAGAGCGCCGCCAATAGTTGTGCAAGAACACATAGCATCAACTGTCAACCAACAAACCTCCACCCCCACCACATTCTCCTTACCCTCAGCAGAAACAATCATTTCAACCACAGCCTGCATGATATAGCCGATAGTTTAAGTGTTGTGTAAGAATGGCCTTCAGAAATTTGCAGCCATAAAATTAAATTTCGTTTCAATAATATATGAATGTATTATTAACGTGGGGAGAGAAAGTTTATTCAATGTACCAACATATTTTCGCATCATCAATAAAAACCCATGAAACACACTATTAACAATCTTCTTCAAATTGTGATCTGAAGATCACTCTCCGAAAACGCTTACTTAGAATGAGGTGTTTCTGTCGAGGAGCTCCCCCGAGTAATGAGGGTTGTGTCCTCAAGCCGGGTATTTACCGTACACCCGAATAACACAGTGTGTTATTACTTGAAAATGAGGCTCCACGTCATCAAAGGTCAGACTTCATTTGGAAACTTACGTGCAGGGAACGGTGTAGCCAGCACATCCTACTAATTAGTTTTAGAAGCATTGGGATACTTACTATAGGATGACTCAAAGTGGAGAAGTATTTGATAAAAATCCGTTTTGTGTCTCTCTTCTGCTCTCCCTCCATATATTCTTCTCTCTCTCTCATAATAATACTGTTCACTCGACAGATTCCCTCCCTCTTGGGTTCACACACAGGAAGAGCATGTCGGATTATATTGAGCATAGAACTAGAACAGAGCAATCTGTATAAACTTTGGACTTGAATGAATATGCAGGCTAGAGTCTCCCTCGGACAGTGCCGTCAATCTCCTGGGTCTTCTTCTACCAGACAATCTGTACAGATGTATATTCTATAACGACTATCGGAGAGATACGACAAACCTCTACTGACCCTAGAACAACCTACCATAGACAAGAGTATTAGAGAGTGCTCGGAACCAAGCAGGGAGAGTGAGTATCAGAGAGTGCTCGGAACCAAGCAGGGAGAGTGAGTATCAGAGAGTGCTCGGAACCAAGCAGGGAGAGTGTTCTTTTAAGATGCGGCTGGAATTATTATTATTATTATTATTATTATTATCAGCACCGCGTCTTACTACCCGTTCGGGTTATACGCACTTACGCTAATGTGTAATGGTAGGGTGATTGTGAGATGAAATGAAGGACATAGAGTTTAACGTGGAATCCGAACCACGGTGGAGGCCTGGCCTTTCCCACATTCACAAGATGTCTTGTCAGAGGTGAAGGAAGGGTTTGGTAATCAGATAAATCTGTGCCGGGACTGAGGATTGAACCCCGGCTGCCAGCACAGAAGGCTGACACCTTACCCCTAGACCACCAGGTCACCCTGATTAAAGGCAATATTTTTATAACACATTATTTATTCTTGGCTAGGTTCAGTTTTGAGGGCTGTGTTGCCTTCGCAGTGGCTTCATCGGGTGTAGCCCTTAGTCTGTTAAAAGTGAGTAGAACAGCATATGTGACTTTCAAATTGTCCGACACCTTAGCTCAGTCAATAGAGTGTTTGTTTACTAACCAGGGGGTCACGGGTTCGTTTCCAGGTCTGGTCGAAAAATTTATCTTTGGATAGATGCGGGTTTACCCTTTCACATTGATGAGTTAACGGCTGGGGTCTGGATGTTGTGTATGTTATCAATAATTTTATTTATTTGAGGTATTTAACCTGCACTTTATGAACTGACTTATTATATCAGTACACGAGAATTTCTATGAGTGAGAGTGAAAGGGCCTATCAATAATGCCGAGAAAGGTATTTTCTCATACCTGCCAAGATTCTCTCACATGCCCCAATCGACCCGAGACCAACGGCTTTACTTCCCCTCCAAAGGAAGTTGTGCTACGGATTTTTATCTCTCAAGTAAAACCTGTCAACCCTGACTGGATTCGAACCCACGAGCATCAGTTCCTGAAGCGAGCACTTTATTACAAACCCCCCCAAGATCGAATATGTAGTTTATTTATTTAGTAAGTCATGACCTTGTATGACCATTTGGCTTAGTAAGCACTCCAATAATAATAATAATATAAATAATAAATTAACCATATTTAATTATTTAAGAGTAGGTAGGCAGTTATAAGTTATTACTTTGAGAATTGTTATTCTAATCAAACCACGCAATAGATTTGTTGTTTGAATATACCTGGAGGGAGTAATAACTATTACTATGTCTATATGATTAGAAGATAGTTGTATTTCAAGCTACCGGTATTATTCTACGTGAAGAAGAGAATGAATTTGTCCCACTACCCCTCCACTTGCAGAAAGCGCCATTAAACTCCAAAACACTACAAAGGGAATATCATTCCTCGACTGCCAGCTTGAGGTGCTCTATATAGCATGCAGACTAGCGGACAAGTACGGCGCTATATCGAATACATCTAACCTAAGAAACAAGACAAGGAACGAGGATTTTAATAATCTGCACAAACACTCTTCTTCAGATATGATGGACAATCTCATTATATAAAGAAATATTATAAGGAAAAACCCCAAATAAGTATCAGAGCCCCGAATTACATCTGGTCAAAAACCCTTTCAGGATGAAATAATTATTTGTTACAATAAAGAGTAACACAACTACTATAGGAAATACCGTCATTAATCCACTGAATAACTTGGACGATAGAACCTATCTGCGAGCACACAGACTAAACGTCAAGCTCATATAGTCTGGTTTCTCGATTATTTGGAGGTAGAGGCTCAAATCCAGGCAAGATTTACTGAGATTCTTAAATAGTAACTCACTTTCCCTCCACGCAAATGTGGGTACATCTTCTCCCAATTTGTGAATGAAGTTTAGCATATATAGTCAGTTTGTTCGAAGGTTTTATGAGACAAATATTTCTGGTCATATTAGACAAAGGTGTCAGTCTCGTCTTGTCTGGTTTGCTGTGAGGAGAATGTCTGGCCTAGAATCACAGCTGAGTGTACTCTGAGGATTTTTACCGACACTTCCCCCTTGAATATGTGTGCATTTCCACTAATTCTACCTTTCTAATTCCAATCCCGCGTGGCACAAAATATAATAGTAATAAAATTTACCATAAAAACATAAACCTGAGCTGGTCTCTTTCTAAGGATCATCAGACGTAGGACTGCTCTAATTATGTTTCAAGGTCGACTGTAAAGTGTAAGCGATCACTCGTTACTATCTCTCTTTGGAAGTCTAAAACACAACATGACGTAATAACACTAGCACTGTTTAAAAAATGTCGCCCAACAAGTTTATATAAAACAAAATGTCATCTAATAATTAATGTATATACTACATTTCAACAAAATTAATCAAAAACTCAATTACATCTGAAGAATACGAAATAGTCTGAGGGGATTGAACTCAGAGATGGAAATAAATTTTGATAACGGGAGAAATACACGTAGATTATATAAATAATAATATAGTGTACATTTAATGCACATACATGATGATAGTGTGCATGTAGTGCATACAAATGATGATATAGTGTGCATGTAGTGCATACACATGATGATATAGTGTGCATGTAGTGCATACACATGATGATATAGTGTGAATGTAGTGCATATACATGATGATAGAGTGCATATAGTGCATATACATGATGATAGAGTGCATGTAGTGCATATACATGATGATAGTGTGCATGTAGTGCATACACATGATGATATAGTGTGCATGTAGTGCATACACATGATGATATAGTATGCATGTAGTGCATACACATGATGATAGTGTGCATGTAGTGCATATTCATGATGATAGTGTGTATGTAGTGAATATACATGATGATAGTGTGTATGTAGTGCATATACATGATGATAGTGTGCATGTAGTGCATACACATGATGAGAGTCAGCATGTAGTGCATACACATGATGATAGTGTGTATGTAGTGCATACACATTATGATAGTGTGCATGTAGTGCATATAGATTATGATAGTGTGCATGTAGTGCATATACATGATAAAAGTGTGCATGTAGTGCATACACATGATGGTATAGTGTGAATGTAGTGCATATACATGATGATAGTGTGTATGTAGTGCATATACATGATGATAGTGTGCATGTAGTGCATACACATTATGATAGTGTGCATGTAGTGCATATACATTATGATAGTGTGCATGTAGTGCATATACATGATAATAGTGTGCATGTAGTGTATACACATGATGATATAGTGTGCATGTAGTGCATACACATGATAATAGTGTGCGTGAAGTGCTTACACATGATGATATAGTGTGCATGTAGTGCATACACATGATGATATAGTGCATGTGGTGCATATACATGATGATAGTTTGTATGTAGTGCATATACATGATGATAGTGTGCATGTAGTGCATACACATGATGATAGTGTACATGTAGTGCATACATAATATGATAGTGTGCATGTGGTGCATATACATGATGATAGTTTGTATGTAGTGCATATACATGATGATAGTGTGTATGTAGTGCATATACATGATGATAGTGTGTATGTAGTACATATACATGATAATAGTGTACATGTAGTGCATATACATAATGATATAGTGTGCATGTAGTGCATATACATGATGATAGTGTACATCTAGTGCATATACATGATGATATAATGTGCATGTAGTGCATATACATGATAATAGTGTACATGTAGCGCATATACATGATGATATAGTGTGCATGTAGTGCATATACATGATGATATTGTACATCTAGTGCAAATACATGATAATAGTGTACATGTAGTGCATACACATGATGATAGTATGTATGTAGTGCATATACATGATAATAGTGTACATGTATTGCATATACATGATAATAGTGTACATGTAGTTAATATACATGATGATATAGTGTGCATGTAGTGCATATACATGATAATAGTGTACATGTAGTGCATATACATGATGATATAGTGCGCATGTAGTGCATATACATGATGATAGTGTACATCTAGTGCAAATACATGATAATAGTGTACATGTAGTGCATTTACATGATGAAATAGTGTGCATGTAGTGCATATACATTATGATAGAGTACATCTAGTGCATATACATGATGATATAGTGTGCATGGAGTGCATATACATGATAATAGTGTACATGTAATGCATATACATGATAATAGTGTACATGTAGTGCATATACATGATGATATAGTGTGCATGTAGTGCATATACATTATAATAGTGTACATGTAGTGCATATACATGATGATATAGTGTGAATGTTGTGCATATACATGATGATAGTGTGTATGTAGTGCATATACATGATGATAGTGTGTATGTATGTAGTGCATACACATGATAATAGTGTGAATGTAGTGCATACATATTATGATAGTGTGCATGTAGTGCATATACATGATGATATAGTGTGAATGTAGTGCATATACATGATAATAGTGTGCATATAGTGCATATACATGATGATATAGTGTGAATGCAGTGCATATACATGAGGATAGTGTGCATGTAGTGCATATACATGATGATATAGTGTGCATGTAGTGCATACACATGATGATATAGTGTGAATGTAGTCCATATACATGATGATAGTGTGCGTGTAGTGCATACATATTATGATAGTGTGCACTGTAGTGCATACATAATATGATAGTGTGCATGTGGTGCATATACATGATGATAGTTTGTATGTAGTGCATATACATGATGATACTGTGCATGTAATGCATATACATGATGATAGTGTGAATGTAGTGTATAAACATGATGATAGTGTGCATGTAGTGCATACACATGATGATATAGTGTGCATGTAGTGCATACACATGATAATAGTGTGCATGTAGTGCATACACATGATGATATAGTGTGAATGTTGTGCATATACATGATGATAGTGTGTATGTAGTGCATATACATGATGATAGTGTGTATGTAGTGCATACACATTATGAAAGTGTGCATGTAGTGTATATACATGATGATATAGTGTGTATGTAGTGCACATACATGATGATGTAGTCTGTATGTAGTGCATATACATGATGATAGTGTGCATGTAGTGCATATTCATGATGATAGTGTGAATGTAGTGTATAAACATGATTATAGTGTGCATGTAGTGCATACACATGATGATATAGTGTTCATATAGTGCATACACATGATAATACTGTGCATGTAGGGCATACACATGATGATATAGTGTGAATGTAGTGCATATACATGATAATAGTGTGCATGTAGTGCATATACATGATAATAGTGTGCATATAGTGCATACACATGATAATAGTGTACATGTAGTGCATACACATGATGATGTAGTGTGCATGTAGTACATACACATGATGATATAGTGTGTATGTAGTGCATATACATGATGATAGTGTGCATGTAGGGCATACACATGATGATAGTGTGCATGTAGTGCATATACATGATGATAGTGTGCATGTAGTGCATATACATGATAATAGTGTGCATGCAGTGCATACACATGATAATAGTGTGCATGTAGTGCATATACATGATGATATAGTGTGCATGTAGTGCATATATATGATGATATAGTGTGAATGTAGTGCATATACATGATAATAGTGTGCATGTAGTGCATACATATTATGATAGTGTGAATGTAGTTCATACATATTATGATAGTGTTTATGTAGTGCATACACATTATGATATAGTGTGAATGTAGTGCATACATATTATGATAGTGTTTATGTAGTGCATACACATTATGATATAGTGTGAATGTAGTGCATAAATATTATGATAGTGTGCATGTAGTGCATATACATGATGATATAGTGTGAATGTAGTGCATATACATGATGATAGTGTGCATGTAGTACATACACATTATGATAGTTTGCATTTAGTGCATACATATTATGATAGTTTGCATGTAGTGGATATACATGATGATATAGTGTGAATGTAGTGCATATGCATGATGATAGTGTGCATGTAGTGCATACACATGATTATATAGTGTGCACGTATTAGATACACATGATGATATATTGTGAATGTAGTGTAAATTCATCATAATAGAGTGCATGTAGTGCATACACATTATGATAGTGTGCATGTAGTGCATATACATGATGATATAGTGTGAATGCAGTGCATATATATGATGATATAGTGTGAATGTAGTGCATATACATGATGATAGTGTGCATGTAGTGCATATACATGATGATATAGTGTGAATGTGGTGCATATACATGATGATAGTGTGCATGTAGTGCATATACATGATGATAGTGTGCATGTAGTGCATACACATGATATAGTTTGAATGTAGTGCATATACATGATGATAGTGTGCATGTAGTGCATATACATGATGATATTGTGCATGTAGTGCACATACATGTTGATAGTGTGCATGTAGTGCATACACATTAGATATAGTTGTGAATGTAGTGCATACACATGATGATATAGTGTGAATGTAGTGCATACACTTGATGATATAGTGTGCATGTAGTGCATACACATGATGATACTGTGCATGTAGTGCATACACATAATGATAGTGTGTATATAGTGCATATACATGATGATAGTGTGCATGTAGCGCATACACATGATGATAGTGTACATGTAGTGCATACACATTATGATATAGTGTGAATTTAGTGCATACATATTATGATAGTGTGCATGTAGTGCATATACATGATGATATAGTGTGAATGTAGTGCATATACATGATGATAGTGTGAATGTAGTGTATAAACATGATGATAGTGTGAATGTAGTGCATACACATGATGATATAGTGTTCATGTAGTGCATACACATGATAATAGTGTGTATGTAGTACACACACATGATATAGTGTGAATGTAGTGCATATACATGATGATAGTGTGCATGTAGTGCATATACATGATGATATTGTGCATGTAGTGCACATACATGATGATAATGTGCATATAGTGCATACACATTAGATATAGTGTGAATGTAGTGCATACACATGATGATATAGTGTGAATGTAGTGCATACACTTGATGATATAGTGTGCATGTAGTGCATACAAATGATGATAGTGTGTATGTAGTGCATACACATTATTAAAGTGTGCATGTAGTGTATATACATGATGATATAGTGTGTATGTAGTGCACATACATGATGATGTAGTCTGTATGTAGTGCATATACATGATGATAGTGTGCATGTAGTGCATACACATTATGATAGTGTGCATGTAGTGCATATACATGATGATATAGTGTGAATGCAGTGCATATACATGATGATAGTGTGCATGTAGTGCATACACATGATGATATAGTGTGAATGTAGTGCATATACATGATGATAGTGTGCATGTAGTGCATATACATGATGATATAGTGTGAATGTAGTGCATATACATGATGATAGTGTGCATGTAGTGCATATACATGATTATATTGTGCATGTAGTGCACATACATGATGATAATGTGCATGTAGTGCATATACATTAGATATAGTGTGAATGTAGTGCATACACATGATGATATAGTGTGAATGTAGTGCATATAAATGATGATAGTGTGCATGTAGTACATACACATTATGAAAGTGTGCATATAGTGCATATAAATGATGATAGTGTGCATGTAGTACATACACATTATGAAAGTGTGCATATAGTGCATACACTTGATGATATAGTGTGCATGTAGTGCATACACATGATGATAGTGTACATGTAGTACATACACATTATGATAGTGTGCATGTAGTGCATATACATGATGATAGTTTACATTTAGTGCATATACATTATGATATAGTGTGTATGTAGTGTATATACATGATTATAGTGTGCATGTAGTACATACACATTATGAATGTGTGCATTTAGTGCATACACATGATGATATAGTGTGCATGTAGTGCATACACATGATTATATAGTGTGCACGTAGTGCATACACATGATGATAGTGTACATGTAGTGCATACACATTAGATATAGTGTGAATGTAATGCATACATATTATGATAGTGTGCATGTATAGCATATACATGATGATATAGTGTGAATGTAGTGCATATACATGATGATAGTGTGCATTTAGTGCATACACATGATGATATAATGTGCATGTAGTGCATACACATGATTATATATTGTGCACGTAGTGCATACACATGATGATATAGTGTGAATGTAGTGTATATACATGATGATAGAGTGCATGTAGTGCATGCACATCATGATATAGTGTGCATGTAGTGAATACACATCATGATATAGTGTGCATGTAGTGCATATACATGATGATAGTGTGCATGTAGTACATATAAATGTGAATACAGTGTATATGTAACGCAGATTTATACTTATTAATAACCGTCCGTTTGAAGGTTACACCAATGTTAAAGAACAAGATGAGGGAAATGTTTTGTGAGGAAACATATCAGCGGTGCTTCATAGAAAACAGGTTCCCATTATCACCAAATACAATAGAACAGCACCTATATTAGAACATGGAGATGTTGATGGATGTACGTGAAACAAACAAATATGGAGTTTGGTTGTACTTGTGACAAACAAATATCAATGTTAGTTGTACTTGTGACAAACAAATAGCAATGTTAGTTGTACTTGTGACAACTAATATCAATGTTGGTTATACTTGTGACAAACAAATATCAATGTTAGTTGTACTTGTAACAAACAAATATCAATGTTAGTTGTACTTGTGACAAACAAATATCAATGTTAGTTGTACTTGTGACAAAATCAATGTTAGCTGTACCTGTGACAAACAAATATCAATGTTAGTTGTACTTGTGACAAACAAATATCAATGTTAGTTGTACTTGTGACAAAAATCAATGTTAGTTGTACTTGTGACAAACAAATATCAATGTTAGTTGTACTTGTGACAAACAAATATTAATGTTAGTTGTACTTGTGACAAACAAAAATCAATGTTAGCTGTACCTGTGACAAACAAATATCAATGTTAGTTGTACTTGTGACAAACAAATATCAATATTAGTTGTACTTGTGACAAACAAATATCAATGTTAGTTGTACTTGTGACAAAAATCAATGTTAGCTGTACCTGTGACAAACAAATATCAATTTTAGTTGTACTTGTGACAAACAAATATCAATGTTAGTTGTACTTGTGACAAACAAATATCAATGTTAGTTGTACTTGTAACAAACAAATATCAATTTTAGTTGTACTTGTGACAAAAATCAATGTTAGCTGTACCTGTGACAAACAAATATTAATGTTAGTTGTACTTGTAACAAACA
>CABFOW010004833.1:23373-50622 GCA_902141385.1 Timema californicum | reverse complement strand
TAGGTAGGTGTCGTCATGTACTTAGTGTAGCGCCGCACTTGAGGCGTACTAAATTTGACTATGAAACTGGCCCTAAGAATGTATTGGTAAGCTGGGTGGCCGTCCTAAGTTGCAAATATCCCTAGTTTCATCTATACACTCCTGTACAGTAGCCCCGTGGCTTCTTTGGTGCTGACTGACAGCTCACAGCTCACTTCTGACATTCAAACACATGTTTTTGCAGATCATCTGGTTCGGCGTAGGGATACATAATTTGGTTTGGTAACTTTTCAAAGCCGTCAGCTGTCAATCAGCACTAAAGAAGCCATGGGGCTAATGTAGCTGTACATTCTTAATTTGTACACTCTGTTCAACGTATTGTTGGAGACCAGCATATAGTTGAGTCGGCAATCTTGTATGAACAGATGGTTCCAAATGTAAATAACCGACCCGAAGGTGACTAACAATACCAATAGTATCACAGACATAATTAAGAATCAACCTATTGTTGTTTTGGAACTAAACGGTAGTTGTTAACATTACAAAAGCTCGTTAATTGTTTTCATCCTACAAATCGACTTTGAAGTGGTCAAAGGAAACAGTTATCCTCATTTTCGCTTCCTATATTTCAGTGATTCTCAAATATGTTATCCCAGTAGTATGAAGCACATTTACTAGAGGTACGCCAACATATTATTAATGGCGGTCTTTTATTCTCAACTCCAAGTTGAACTAATTCAAGGGGCGGCCGAAGGGAGCGCGAGTAATTTTATAGTTTTTATAGCATTACAGTTTTTTGGCGAAAATATATAAAATATTTCTCCAGTAGCAACGTAGAGTTTAGTTTTCTGCATATGCTAATATCAACAAATCTTGAATATATGTCAAGGGTGTCCTGGAATTTGGTCAAAAAAAATCTCTTTTTTTTAAAAAAGATTTGACCAAATTCTAGGACAGCCTTGAAAGATATTCACTATTTGTTGATATTAGTATGTGCAGAAAACTAAACTCTATATTGCTACTGGATAAATATTTTATATATTTTCGCCATCTGAATCTTTATGAATTTTATATTCTCATTAATATATCATTTCTCTTTTTATGTCAAAGCTACAAATTAATCTTGTTGAGTAGGAATATATTCTAGCCTATTGTTATTTACGGGTATGAATTGTGGTCTCTTGCCATGTACCAAGATAATACTCTGAGAGTTTTTGAGAATAAAATAATCAGAAAGATATTTTGGACTAATAGTTATGAACATATTGGAGAATGGATAAAAAAATATAAATGAAGAACTTAATAGTTTGTATGCATCCACAAACATATGAAGGATAATGAAGGCACGCAGAATGAGGTCAGATGGTCACATGGTGCGTATGGAGGATGACAGGCGTGTACACAACATTTTAGTTGGCAAACCTGAAGGTACAAGGCCCTTTTGTAGGTTGAGACATCGATGGAAGGATAATGTAGAAATGTAATTGAAGCAGGTTGTGCCAGGTTAGGGATCGGCTGGAGGTGTCTTAGGAATCAGGATAGGGTGAATGGTGATCTTGCGTTCTGGTGGCCATGAACTTTCCAGTTCCTCAAGGTCAGAGATTTAGCTAGTGGTATATCAATTATTATTATTATTATTATTATTATTAGCACCGCGTCTTACTACCCGTTCGGGCTATATGCACTGGTATATCAAGTTTATTGAAGTTTTAACTTAGGTATAACATAAATATAGTGTTTTTTTCATCACCTTGTCTTACTATCTGTTCAATTTATACACATATATGATAATTACGCCAGTGGGGTAGGGATGAAAAAGGTTCAATCATTTTACAGGTAATCTACCTACATTTGTGGGGAACGAGAGTATGAAACCATTAAAGAAAAACCACCCTCACTAGACCCAACCGGAATTCGAAACCCGATCTACCCGTATTTGCAAAGGCCACTGAATCCATCTTTATGAATGAAAAGGTATGCAACCGTGTAAAGGCTCAGAAAAAAAGAATTGGTCCATTTCACCAAACATCCACCGCAGGTAAATTTTACTCAAAAATGAAGAGAAAACGCCAAACTATATTTGCCAAATTTTTGTTTATTTGGACGTCTAACACCAAAATCAAGAATGACTTGAAATGCGGAATAGAGAACGTTATTTAGAGTAAATGCACCCGCAATAGTGCCGAGTGAGTAAGGTTAAACGACAGAGGTAAATCATATGGTGAAAACAACTCTTTACTACAGCCGGCTGAGATTCGAATCAACAAACAATCCAATATATTCGTGAGTCTGATGTCTTTGACCTCATGGCCACCAGGATTATTGTATTATTTTATTACAAATTTGTCTGACCGTACTTTGTAATCTTTATGGAAAATGGGTTTTGTTGTAAGACTTTTTTTATATAGACAAGATATATCAAACATTTGAGATCTGTCATACTAATTTGATTTATTTTTATTAATATAATTAATTATGAGGAACCGAATTCGGTGGCCGGATACCTTAAGGCGTCACTCTTGCAAAAGGCTGGACTGATGGATGATGGGGAGATCGGGGATCAAATCCCTGTTTGTTGTAAGGAGGGTGGATTAATCCCTAAATGGCTTTCTAGTTTCCCTCCACGTAAGTGCGGGTAAACTGTCTTTAAATTCAACTTTCCTAATATCTAACATTTTAGCGTAACTAACACACATGCGCATAGCTCAAATGGGTATGTAATACGTGGTGCTAAGAAAAGGGGGGGGGGGATGTTTATGAGAACTAGCTAGAAATAAGTCCACTGCATTGAGTTATGCACATAAGGATGTAGGCCTATTTTCTCCTCAACATTTTTTTCCTTATAGTTTCCCACTGATGTGTCTAATCTACCAAAGATTATATTGTTGGATGACGATATCTATTGGCTCAACGCCAGCGAGCTTGACTGGATGGGTGTGCTCCACTCTCAACTCTGACCCTAGAGGTCGGGACCCATTTTGAATCCTGCTCTTGTAAAGTGGAGGAATATCAAGGGGGTAGGGAGTAGCTCCTAAAAGGTGGAGATGTATGAAACGCGAATTAAGGGCGGTCCCTTTTTTTTTACAGTTTTTTAATATATACTTTTGGTCAAAATAAATAAAATATTGCTTTAGTACAAATATAGAGTTTAATTTTCTTCACATGGTGACCTCAACAGCTGTTGAATATCTTTCATGAGTATGGCGGCTTTTGATGACAAACTTTTTAAATGAACAGAAAAAGTTGTCATTAAATTCCAGAACCTCCTTGACAGAGATTCACCAACTGTTGATATCATCGTGTGAATAAAATTAAACTATATTTCTACTGGAGAATTATTATCTTGATCTATTTTGGCCATAAGCTGAACAAGCAGTAAGGATCTTAGATAAATAGATGTAGCTACTACTCCTATACTAGTGATCAGATATACGGCAAACAGGACCAACATGTTATGCCGCAATCTGTAACCATTTTCCTTTATTGACGTCACAATTTTCACGTATTTTAAAGTATCTCTGTAACATCATTTCAGTACCTTATGTAAAGACAGAGATAACTGTTCACTGTTGTGAATATGTCAAAAGTGAACCAATTCATTTAAATGTGCTGTTAATTTATCTAGTTCAATAATTAATTCAGTTGTACATGAACTACATATTGCAGTTCAGTCATTCACATGTATAATATTATTGAATGTATAATGAGACGATGGTGCTTATTTTTTGGAGCTGAGGGTTAGTGGGGAGGGGGTGTATAGCCTTACAGAGCAAGGGAATGTCAAATTAATAAATCCCTTCTAACCCATTTAAGCCTACCATGGTGACGTTTAGGAAAATCTTATAGTTTTTGTTTTGTTTCTTAGTTTCTGTGACCTAATTCGGCCTACTAATCACGATTGTTTTCTGTCACTTCACCTCATAGTTCATTTCGAAAAAAATGACTAGTTCATTTGTAACAATCGTTCAATTCGAATTATTTGTTCACGAACTGCATATCACTAGATGTCATAACTCATAACGATATTTGTCCTGTCGTATCAAGAGCAATAGATTGGCATGCGTGGTCTAATAATAATAAATTTATTTCCTGTACTGAAGTTACTCTATCATAGAATGTCTGTCATGTCTGTTTTGCTGGGCCAATGGTTTTGCATGCGTGGTCTAATAGTAATATGTCTATTTCCTGTACTGACGTCACTTTATCAGCGAATGTTTGACCTGCCCCTATAAGGGGCAATGGCTTTGATTGTGTGGTCTAATAGTAATGAGTATATTTCCTTAGCTATAGTTTGGTTTGAGGGAAATGGTTAGGTCGAGGCTTAAGGCACACTTCCTATAAATTATACCTTCCTCGTCCTTTCCTCATTGGTATAAATATGTAAATAGATTGGACGTAATATACGTAGAGGGCCAATAGTAAAATCTTGGGTCACAGCTATTTTAATTATTATAAATACGTATTTGATAATTTTGTTTCTTGTTTAAACTACTCAATCTTTGATAAGTGCCTGCTGTAAAAATATCATTCCTTGTGAACAGAAGGCCGAAATCAAAATTAACTAATTTACAACTTAAGATTAGAAAAATGAAAATTGTAGAATATTGCCTAATCTAAAGTTGGAATTACTCTATAAATTTATATTTGAGAATTACATATTTTTTATACAAAATCTTATAAAGAGTTTTTGTCAAGAAAAAACAAATTAAGAAACCATTAATTATTGTTTCCAGGGTAATTCACACTCACCCAAACATAATTGACAAGCGTAATTAATTAATTTATCTATGATCATATTGCAGGCCTATTAATTCAATGCACATCTTTAAATAGCTATAGCTATAGTCCACCATAGGATAAAATTGATTTATTTTTATTATACGTTCTAGTTTTTAAAAAAAAATTGTAAAAATGTCACCATAACAACAATAATAATATTTAGCACCACGTCTTGCTAACCGTTCGGGTTATACGCTTTAAGTACTAACCACTCTAATGGATTGGGAAGGTTGAATTAGAAGAAGTGAACCCGCATTTGCGTGGAGGGAGAGGGGAAAATCATTTAGGAAAAACCACCCCCAGTTCACCCGACCGAGATTCGAACCTTGATCTCCCCGTCCTCAGCAGTCGAGCTCAACACGACAAGCGCGTTAGCCAACTACGCCACCGAGGCGGGTCATATCTACAATAAAATTAGTATATTTTAATAATAAATATTTATCATTATATTATACAATAGATTCAACGGTTGCTATTTATGGTTGTGAAACTTTTTCTCTTGACTTACATAACGGAAATAAACTTAGGGTGAACAAAAACAAAGTAGACCACTTAGGAAAATATTTGGTACTAAAAGTTATGAGGATAGTGGACTGTGGAGGAGGTTACTTAATGATGGGTTGCATACCCTCTACTCGTTGCCAGACATTGTTAAGGTAATCATATCTCACAGATTACGATAGGCAAGACATGTAGCGCAAACGGGAGAAACTAGAACCTCATTTAAGGTATTGATTATGAAACGACAGCAGTGGGAAGACTTAGACGCAGATGGAAGGATAGTATTAGAATGGGCCTGAAAGAGATAGGTTGTAATGAGGTGGACTGGATATAACTAGTTCATAATAACGTTATTGTTACAGAGAAATGTATTTGATGAATATGGCCCACGAGATTGGGCCCCAAAAATTTTCAGAGAAATGATTAGGGCAGTGCTATTTTTCATGACCCTTTATTTTCTGTCGAAATTATTTAAAATAACCAACACCAGTGGTCACAAGGTGTAGGGCATCACTTTCGTAGTATCGTGAAATTATGCTAGTTATATTTCACTCGGTGGGAATTTAATGGTGTGTCGTCTACTCTTTGTGTTTGAGCAATTATTGAGGCATCCATTTACAAAAGATTCTTGGCCATTGTTTTTCAAAATATTTTTTGTGCAACAAATATTAGTCCTTGGTTTTGTTTCTATTGAAAAAACGATGTTATTTTTCATTCCGTCTAAGTATAAGTTTAAAGTAATCTCCAGTTCTCAGCTAAATTTAAAGATGGCGACAGGAAGCAAAGCAAATAATAAAGAATAGGATTATGTGAAGTTTTTGTAATGCGAAGCCAAATTGAAGCCGAGTGGTCAGAACTTATTACTACTTTTTATATTTATATCAGGCCTATCCATTTTCCTTGGGATGGGGGGAGGGGAGGAAGTCTATTTTGGAGGTCCAAACGGAGACCTGCTTTACACAATCATATTGGACAAGATGCATTTTATTTCTTTATTAGAAGTATGGGAAGCTTTGAAATGTTGAAGTCGAAGTTAAATCTTCTTTTCTTCGACCTCAAAAAATTTCGAAGGAAGAAGACAACTTCGATATATATTATGAATTGATTTGAAATATTTCACTAAATATGAGTTTTAGAAAAGCTACTAAACAGTATTTTAACACCAGCTAGTAATTAAACTGCATTTATATCTTAGGCGTTGATGAATTATTAAGATATGTCAACATAAAATAAAAAAATTGTTTACATTATTTGAGGTATTTAACGTGCACTTTCTGAACCGACTGATTATATCAGAACACGAGAGTTTCTATGAGCTAGAGCGAAAGGGCCTATCAATTTTGACGGGTAATCACATAGCTTCCAGAGTGATTTTACACGCCATGATCGACATGAGACCGAAGTGCTTTACTTCCCCTCCGAAGGAAGTTGTGCTGCGGATTTATCGGCTGGGTTTAAGCCCACCAACATCAGGTCATGAGGCGAGAATACCCAGGCCCACCTAGGTCGATATCTGATACTAACATGAATTATCCAATATAATATATTTCAATCATGATGATCATGACAATCAATTCAACTGGGGTTAATAAAATGGAGACCATTAGGGGCAGATCTTTCCAGCAACACGACGGTTCAGCGTTCAGGTAAGTATCCTCAAGGAGTCGATGGAGCCGTCCATCGTACGGTAGGGCCGCTGGAACGAGTGGTACCTCTCGGACTGGTATCCTCAGCATCAACGTCTAAGATATGAATGCCCTCTCCAATGCTAATAATGATGTGTGATCGTGATGGTGTCTTTCTTGTGGTCCACTAGGGGCCCTACACGATCAGGTAGAGTCAGTATTAATAAAGTAATAATTAATACTGAGTCTGACTGATCATGCAGAAGCAGTACTGACGGACTGATGGATGGACGAAAATACTGATGTGATCCGAATTATCTGATGGATGGATTTGATAGCTAACCACAGAAATATAGACCAATATTATTTATATTTACTTGAGGTCCAACACAAAGCTTATTTATAGTTTTATTCCACTTAAAAAAATTATTATTCACATCACTTTCACAAAAGGTCTAACGAACATAACTTCAAAATAGCGGCCGACGAATTTAAACCGTGTGATTGAACATGAAGGAAACAAGTTCTTTAGTATGGTGCACCCACGCAGTGGATAAAAATATTTTCTTCAGTTAAATATTTCGAAATACGATAAAATAATCATAAAATAATTTACTATGTATACAAAAAATATATAAGTATTTTCTCTTTTCCAAGTAAATACGATGCCTGTATTAAAAGATATTGATGTATGCACTTATATTACACAAAATCAGTAACGTTCCAAAACGAAGAATAAGTACTTTTAATTATGTTTAAAATATTGTTTCGAGTTGGATACAAAGAAATTATTAAAAGTAATGAAAGAGTGTGAGAAAACTTAAGTTTACGTTATTTTAAATGTAAAATAAAACATATGATTAAAAAACTTAAAATTTATAACAAAACAGTGATCTTTTAAGAGTTTTGGCAACCCAAAACCTAAACATTTGATTTTTGAACTTCCATCCAGGTAAAAACCTATCATTCACTACAGTTATGCAAAGAGATAGATGTCAGCTGTTGGCGTAGGAATATATTAGGGACTATTTCTAGTAACCTTTTGAGCTGTCATCCAAGTAAACTAAGGTTGTGAATGTATTATATGCTTAGGATATTGTTAAATGTACTGTTTTCTTACAGGTGACGGTGTGGTGGCTACTTTTAAGTATGGTGCTGATGTCTGCTCTCGGTGAAGCTAGCAACAAGTGTTCAGGAATTAATCAACCGCTCAAGTATATCTGGGGAGACGCAATGACCGATCCTCCAGACTGTATCGGACCTAACGGTGAACCCTACCCCGCGTAAGTAGAACTGACTGCACTTTTAAGGCGAGAGAAACTCTAAAACCAAGAGTAGACACACTTTTAACAGCGACAAAGGTTTTAATCTCATCATAAAACTTATAACCTAAACACACCATATTAGGATCCGTTAGACTTCCATTTCAGCTCTTTGATCACTCGGCCATGTATCCTTTGTTCACCCTGTAAGGTAGCGAGCTTATCGTAGCCCGGTACTTCTTTGGTGCTGACTGACAGCTCACAATTGACTTCTGACAGTCAACATTTAGGTATATACCTAAATGTTGACTGTCAGAAGTGACGGCTGCTAAACACATGTTTTTGCAGATCATATGGTTCTGCGTAGGGATACATAATTCGGTCTGGTAACTTTTCAAAGCCGTCAGCTGTCAGTCAGCACCAAGGAAGCCATGGGGCCACTGTAGCTATTAAAGAAAGACAAGACGTTCAAAGAATACATCCCCTCGTTGATTCACAATTCAACTTCATTCTGAATCTACAATAGTGAAAGACGACCTGAATAAAAACTTTAAGGGTGCTTTGCCACCTCTTCAATTAAACTTTCATCCTCTTCTGTGGAGAATCTTGGACTATTTCAAAACAAGTCCTATCAAACACAAGACAAAAATACATCTTTAGTGAAACACACGTTTGCCCTGTGATATGTCTGCGACCAGAGTGTTACCGGAGCAGTGTGGACGCAGACGCAATGTAGAGACGCTAGTCGACAGTCGACAGTCGCAGTCGCCTCGAAGGTCACATAGCAAACTATGGAAACCAGTCCGGTCGCTGATCGCAGACACGAGAAGCGAGTCGTGCCGAGGGAACCCTACATTTAGGTTGACGGGTTCCTTTGTGCCATAGCTTAAAATCCATCAAGGTAAGACTGTTACCTTTCAGGGTAAACGAAGAAAAGGTACTTGCACAATCAAGAGAAAAATTGTTCTAAAAGTATGAAGTAGCATAGAACATGGAATATCTACATTCCAGAACTTTCCTACTAGTTTGTTATTTTTAGATCATTGTTAAAATTAATATAATGAGGAAAAAACCTCCGTGAATACACATGACCGAGGTTTGAACCCTGATCTCCCTATCCTCGGAAACAGTAGCGGCTCATAGCTAAAATTAGTGGGGATGCTGCTCCAGAATTTTTTTTTAGCCTTTGTTTTAAAATTGTGTAAATGGGGAAAAAAACTGTATAAAAAGAAAATTTATTCAGGAACTTGATAAAATCTTAACAAACAAAAAACCTTTTGACTTACTTTAACTTAAATTGTTACAGTTCAAGCTTGATCTATTTATTTAAAAATGAAATCCATTCTTCTTGTTTTAATTTGTGCAAAAAAGTTCAATAATTTTCTCCTTGATCTCTGGATGACAATTGAGGAAATTTTTCTCCATTTAAAGTACTGCAAGTGCATTTAGTCCTTCTGTTAAATAAAAGAACCGAAAAAAAATGAATCAAATAGAATAGTTGGAAGCAGAATAATATTCTAATTCTACTCTTTTCTACACTTTATCACATTCAAAAATATGGTACACGGTTTTTAAGCACAACACACGCTGAGTAAAAAAAAACTTCCTTACACCATCATGCCAGAGCCGGCACTGCGAGAGCAACAGTGCTCTCTCTACCTGGCAGTCCCGACTTCCTCCCCACTCCCTCCTATGTGCGCATGCGCACAACAGTCAAACACCACGTCACTGGCACTGTGAAGCACACAGTTCCATACAAAGATCTTTGTATATTTTTCATAAACTGGGGGATAGCTACTGAAGTACTGACATTAAGCTTAAGGAATATATATTGTACTTCAAAAATATAGAAAGAATTAAAAAAAAAAGATTCAATAAATTAAATGTTATCAATATTATCAAGTGGAAATAGAGGGTGCTGCAGTTCCGCAGTGCCTATACACGAGCCACCACTGCTCAGCAATCCATTCTACCGCTGTTTCAGCCATAATACACACTACACAAGAGGCGGGCAACATATTTTCCAATGTAGCTTAAGGTGTGGCGAATGAGAAGTGAAATTCGCCACATGTTGTACAAATTTAGAGATTAGGTTGCTCAAATTAGTAAAATAAAAGTATTGAAAGGAGTGTGTGTGTGTGTGTATTAGGGACGGAAAGATAGGGGTAGCTTTCCAGGGTCAACTATAAGGTCAACGATCTGTGAGCAGACATATGAACAATGTTCAAAATATATTTTTAATCTATAATTATTTCTAAAGTGTAATTTTTATAATTTTTCGTTCCTGATAATTTGACCCGTTTACCGCCCTATTCCCGTGTTGGGAAAAGGAATGGAAGAGAGTATTGGATCGCAGTGTCACATCTGTGACTCATTCAAAAAGTGGAATGCTTCCATCGATATGCAGGAAATATCAAGTTACAACCAGCACACACCATCAGAAAAAAGTTTATTTTACTTATTTTACAAACTTAAAGTCACTACAATTTTATGGACAATTTGCCATTTTTGGCAATTGACAACAAGGTGGCCCAACTCGGCAATGTCAGTAATGACAGCACACCATAAAGTGCAGCGTTTAGCAACTTAATAACCTCACACAATCCTTCTTGTACGTGCAGGTCACTAAGTTTTGGTATGTTTTGGCTGTCTTGGGTAGATATATTGATAGCGATTCAGTGGCGTATTCTCTGGGTATGCTAGTCCTGCGCCACATACCAAAAATTATATGAACTAGTTTTTTGTCTAATTCAATGTGGTTTGTGTGAACTGTGTAAACACTAATGTTTAAATTGTTAATAAATATATGTAATGAATTATTAGTTTTAAAACTAAACTTGGTTCATATTCCAAGAATACTGTGTTTTAAGTAATTCTTCTTCCAAAAGGTTCTACTTTGCACAATAGGAAACCCAGGGCTTGCTACTTTAAAAACGCAAGGCATGCTAGGGAGGATTTAATGACCTTGCCCAATGTCTAGGGGATGGCAACACATTCCTTTCCGCTCGCCCATAAGTAAGTGGCCAATGAGATTGGGTTTTCACAACCCAGATCATGCTGTTCCTGTGAAAAAAGCTAAGCATTGTGCCAACTATTGAAAAAGATTCACGATCTCAATGTTTATTTATTAAGCTAGTTTAGTATAGTTTAAGTAAAAATACATAAAATAAATACATAATTAATTGTAAAATAATAGTATATGTAACAAGCTTTAAACTATACACTAATTAAATACATTGATTTATGTTTAGGTATTCTAGTCACATGTATTATCATGTATTTGGCAAACACATTTAACTATTCTTTCAAATTTAGGCATTTCAGCACTGATAGAGCGGGGAAGGGGAGGGGGTAAGGCGGATGACGAGGCTACTTTAACTGTTGTTGACGGGACGGTAATTCTTGTTTTTCTTTAGTATCAAGGATCGTGAATTTTTAATAGCGTTCTTTTAGTTTTTGTTTTACATTAATGACTTATTAGTCATTGTGATTTTATATAATTATATGTCAAAAATCCCAAAAGTCAGGAGTGTGATTTCACCATTTCAAGATGATTTTAGAAGGAAAAGGTAAAATAAAATATATTTTCATATAATTTACTTAATCAGTGGCGCACCCAGCCATTTACTTTGGGGGGGAGGCATTCAATCAAGGCTGTAGCAAGAATGACATTTTGATGGAGAGAGTGAGTTTGGGGTGCACAGCCTCCTAAGCTCTGAAGGCCGAGAATATTTATGAATACTAAATGCTTTTAGAAATTATTTTGAGTAGTTTTATAGTAATTAAGTAATTGAAATAATATAAATGGTATCGAAACTATTATTTATGTTGTTTTTTTCAATTATTAATTTTGTGAGTAACGGTAAACATTTGGAATATTAGGCTAAGTCTGAAGCCTGGTCTTAAAATGTAGCTTATACATTCGACACATCTTCACTGTTAGTTATACTTAATATTATTTAAATTTCTATTAACATTATTTGTGGTGTTGGGGAAAGAGGGGAGAGGGGGTCAAATACCCTGTTTGCCCCTCGCCCCCTTGGGTACACCACTGATACGGCAAAAGATATGTGTAAATATCTTAGCAATAAATCAATGACTTGGCGATAGAGTATTAATAGTCTGAAATAATCTCCCCTATGTTAGTCAGAGTTTACGCACCTAAATAGCTTCTGGAGCATAAATTCTCATTTTGGGAGACTCGTTTGTTTCCAAGCAGCATTGTGTGAGATAAGTTAGGCTTTATAAAATAGTTTTAATTGCAATGTGAGTTGGACTATCCACCTGATTCCCTATCACCAAGATCTGATGGACGCTTGATCCATTTATCACTTCATTTTACTCTTATTATGATTGTTTGCTTCGAGTATTCTTAACTATGTGCTTTTAATTACACTAGGCTAATTGAATAGTACCTGTCTTTCTTATACATTCAGAAATGTGCCGATACCACTCTTATACTCGACATTTAATATTTACTTAAATTTCTAACCATGTAGATATCATTACAATTTGAGGACCGCCTATGTGGTCTAGTGGTCATAGGTTCTGGCTACGGACCCAGAGGTCCTGGGTTTGATACCCGGTGCATCCAGATTATCTGATAAGCAGTAGGTCTGGAACGGGTTAGATTAAACCTAGGGTGGATAAATAAGAAGCTACTCGAATAAAATAGTAGTGGCTCCGGTATAGAAAGCCAAGCTTAATGGCTAGAGCCATCGTTGTGCTGACCACATGACACCCTCTATCTGTAAGAGTTGGCACTAATTCGCCAAACAGTTTGGTAGCCACTTGGTTGGTATAGCCTGAATAAGGGCTGACACCATGAAGTTACTTTTATTACATTTTGAGTGGATGGTAATCATTGTTATGGATAAATAAAAGAAGAGAGAATATGGGAGTGGGGAATGGGGGGCTAAAAATTTCCTAAGATATCATACATTTAAAGGGAAATAATAAATGTTCAAGAACCACTGTTCTATATGAACACATCTTCAAATATATTCCTTGAAATAATCCCTTGACGTTCTTGGACAACGGTGGTTGAGGGTCCTCGGCCCCCAAATCTCCGTTGCAACTTAGAGTATCACACACCTAATAATTTTTCTCAGAATACGCCACGGCTCAAGATAGTAATAGGATTTAATTATGGTGACTGGATTGAACTAGCTTAAGATTGAGATAGGGTGTAATAAGTTGGACTGGATATAACTAGCTCAGAATAGGGATAGGTGGCGTACTTTTGTAAGTGTTGCAATGATCTTTCAAGTTCCTAATACTATGGAGTGAGTAAGTAACATCATCAATACCACCAAGTTTTTGGGCATGATAAGCCATTAAAAATATATATTTTTTAACTATCCATAATTTTGAATTATCTGCAACTACCCTCCCTGTTGCTAGCATGGATAATTAAGTCTATAGATTTATTTAAAAAGTTAGCATGTTTGCAAGCTATGTACAATTAATTGAGGTAACCATTGAATTCACACATTGGGTTTCATTAGCTGAAAACAAATTTACTAATTCCAGGTGATGCACATGAGAATGGGGTTTAGGGCGATTCTACACTCTTGGTAAGTCCAGCTTAAAAATCATGTAACATTCTTCAGCAGTGTGCTTCATTTTATCTAATAGCATTTACTAATCTAGTAAAGTGTCTACAATGCATGTACAGGCTAAAGTAAAAAGCAATAATTTTAGTTGAAATGTTGTACAGGTTGGATCTCTTTTCAGTATACTCTTAAGCTGGAATTGCTGTTACATTTGTATGCTTTCTTTTTATGAGGTTTTCACATAGCTAAGAAACCATTAACTTTTTTTTAGCACCGCATCTTACTACCTATTTAGGTTCTATGCATATGTACTAATGTTAATGAGCTAGGGTTTAGGAATGTGGAATTTATAAGAAGTATACCAGCATTTGTGTGGCGTAAGAGTGTAAAACTATTTTGGAAAAACCACCCTTAGTAGACCCGGCTGAAATTTGTACCCCAATCTCCTTGTCATTGGCAATCTCCCTCTCATTGGAAATCTAGTCTAACCATTATTTGGAACGTATTTGAGTTCACTATTTTACTTAACTTTTTATTTCTCCTTATTTAGAGCCGCATTAGTCATTTATTTTATTTTGTCCATAAATTTACAACGTTGTGAATAGCTATGTGGTCGATAGTTTATTATTATTTTTGTACACAATTATGTTGGCACTATTCTTGTAAAAATGTGGCAGCCACTTGGTCGGGCGGAAGTCATAGTTTAAAAACAAAAAATCTAAATTGGTTTTAACTATAATATTAATAGCACATAAGTATGAATATGAAAATTCATTAATATTATTAAGGGGCTCAATGTAAGAAAAGGTGCTGGGGGTTAACTTCGCCCCAAATAAAGACAATTCTATTAATATTGTTATTTAAAAACCATGCTTCTAATTGTTTCACTCTGTGGTCACTTGGAATAAGATAGATTAATTATTATCCTCATTTGCATAACTCAAGTTGATTTTCACCATTTTTCCATTATTTATCTAAAGAATTTTCTCAAACCATTTTACTGACAGGTTTTACAACAAATGTTTTATTCCCATTCACTTTATGTTCTAAAGAAGCTTGAATGTAAATTCAACAGGCCATCAAATAGTCTGATATGATGTGGTATCTCATAAATTGTAAAATTTATGACTTATGTTCTTGTCACAAAATGCGCAAAACAGATATGAACCTCCTTTTTTGTCTTTAAGTTATGAACCCTACAGGGTTTTTAAGGCCAATTTTAAGATGATGCCACATCTAAAAACTCTCATAATGCCTAGAGGTATGCCTATTAGCAAATGTCATGGTTTTGTCACAAAACACATTGCTTGCCTCATAAATGAGTAGTATTAAGAAATAAACTAAATAAATATATTTAAGTCGAATAAATACAATAAATGAAAGTTGGTGTCTGCTTATCAGGTTATTTAATTAAAGGTTCAACTTAAGTTAATTATTTTTGTCCATCCATTGTTTCTGCCACACACTGATAGGACAATAATACCATGTCTGATCAGCCATTATGATATTTTTAAGCCCTTTATGTGGCTTGGTGGGGTGTGGTAAGGTTATTTTTATATGATATATGGAGCTTTATTGTTGAAAGCAAAATTTCAAAATAACATCAAAAAGATGCATGACCTTATAGGAATTCTACTTTTTTAATTGTTAAAGAACAAAGCTTTAAAATTATGGTTTTTTTTGGTAGAATTTATCTTTAAAAAAAATTCAAAGCTACATTAGGTCCTTTGACCTTAATATTTAGCTCTCATGTGAAATTTCTACAATAGTCTTCCATGGATATTGGATAAATCATAGTATTTGTTTACATCCTTTTGTTTTAGGTTACAGCTAACGGGGTTAACATATATTTGTATATGCTTATTTTTGATTTATTTGTTGAATATAACCGTATTTAAAATAAAGGGGCAATTTTTATTTTTAACTGCATGCTTGTTTTTGTGTAATATATATCTACTTTTGTTGCACGATTATATTAAAGTACACTAGAGTCACGATTATCCGGCCCTGTTCTCGGTGTTAACAAGTGTGTTGTAAGAGAAATAAACCCGTGCATATCCACTAGTGTGTGTGTGTGTGTGTGTGTTAAAATTTGTAAGACTTCGTGATCAATTTAAAATATATATATATATATATTTTAAATTGATCACGAAGTCTTACAAATTTTACATTGGAAACAGCAAATCATAACTGCTATGCATATAATACAGTACTATTGCAGTCACATATGCTTGGTCAGTGTAGATAGCAGCACTGTTTTGTTATGGCTGGGAAAAGGTTTGTCAAGGGAAGTGTAGCTATACAAAGCAAACCCACACTGACAATGATTTACACTCGGATTCTGTATTATTCGGCTTTTCCTCTATTTTGCTTGGAATGCCACCACTTTAGGTTGGATAGCCACAGCTCTAGTGTATATTCATTTAATTGAATGTACATATTTATTAAGATTAATCTAACTAAAAACTGAGTGACTTGAGAACCAATTTTCTAAGAACCAAAATTAGGTTTCGTTCTCAAGTGAAGAACTGGTGGAACCAAGGTACCAAAGGACCGAGCTAACCCATCCCTAGAAATAACCTTTAATCTAGTGCTACAGGCTGTATCTCATATTTTCACTGCTACTCCTTGTGTCAAGTGATAGTAGTAGGTTGCAAGATAAGGCATTTATTAAATTACTGAAAGTGTAACATTTCTTGATGAAACTTTGATCATTAGTGGTATGGTTAATGATTGACATTGGCATCCAAAACACGGTCACTTTACCTTATGATGTGTGCGACTTTAGATCAACATGTTACACTTGCTGTTGTACATCCATAAATAGTAGTCGGCCCATTGAATTAAACATTATTTGATATTGATCACAGCTTTCAAAATAAATTATCCTATCTTGAAATAATATTCCCATATTTCTCTATCCAAAACTCTTAATTCTATTAATTTTTCTCTTTATTCTGTTC
This sequence comes from Timema californicum, assembly GCA_902141385.1. NCBI lineage: Eukaryota > Metazoa > Arthropoda > Insecta > Phasmatodea > Timematidae > Timema > Timema californicum. The sequence continues at coordinate 33,958 of CABFOW010004833.1, read as the reverse complement.
TTCTGCACTAATATTTAATGGATCTCCCTTCAAGTAACACAGCCTAACATATTTAATTATATCTGTCTTGCCTGCAATAGTTAAATATTAATAATATTCTACAATAAAATTGTATTTCACAGTTTTAGCAAGTGTATAATTATAAACTATAATTAGTGACTTAATGATTTCAAATCACTCCAGTTCATGAGTGGTAAGGGATCAAACTTGCTATTTTATGCATTTAGTTCATTATTAAGGTAAAGTAATTAATTGTATAAGAGGCCTACATTTATTGACCAAACATGCATATGAGATTAACACTAAAATATTTAAAATATGTTCAAGAAAAATAATTCTTTTTAATACCCTGATAATTTGATTATCTCATTTTGTATTACACAATATTGTTATTTAAACTCAATTTTTTTTAACCTAACTTTACTTATTGTTTTTATTAATGTGTCTGAATTAATCAACACAAATATAGATGGAAATGTCTAGTTTATAAAATTTCTTGTTTTGACTATACCGATTGGAGATTCAACACACATTAGCAGAACATAATATGCCAGGTCTTGGCAGAGAGTCAGATAATTCCAACTAATGACACGCTGTAACGATACTAATTTGGACACCTCTCATATACGTTAAAAGTCATGGATGAAGTGAATTTTTCTTTAAAGTATGGTATGTAAAATATTCTTTCAATATTTCATCCATGGAGAATCACGGTCTTTTCAGAAATAATTTCAAAGGATTGCACAATTAAAACTTATTTTTTCTTTCAAAAGTCAACTCCGCAGTATTTACAAAAAATAGAGCAAGTAACGTTAGCTCCCTCTACCCAATAGGAAGCTAGCCTTCATAACACCTGTCACCAGGACTCTTTCGATTTGTTGGTTCTGACACTGGTTACGAGAGGGGCAAAGGGTAGGTCATATATAAGCTATAAGCTGCTTGTGCGTATGAACACATACAGTGCCGTTAGCATAAGTAAAACAAATTATTAACAGTACCGGTAGCATAAATCTAGCAGTAGCAGTAATTCAGTGCCACTAACTGAAATCTGTAGTTCAACTAAGCTGTATCATTTTACATATCTTCATACGGAAGATAAAATCACTTTAATAAATCGTGTGCAGCATTAAAGGTATTATTTATTCAGTTAAAATATCACATAAGGTCATAGCATAATTGGCACTCTTTCATGGGGTTATAAATACCAATTATCTCACAGTACTACCGTACTGTTTTAATTAGTACTCAATCACGGGGCAATTATCAGCTAATTAAACAGCATCACTTCAATCGGTGCTCAGCAAAAAACCCATAACACTTTAATCGATGCCCAACGCGGACCAATTAAAACAATAACACTTCAACACGCAGGTAAAGGGGGTGCTGGTTTTCTTACCTGGTTAGTGTTGCTGGAATGGTCTGAGACATTGCTATTTGCTATATTTTCCAAATTACCCCCATATCTCCACATATGATAAATTCCCTGCCAAAATGTTATAGACTACAATAATTTTGGTAATTCGCATTGGCGGATGATTTTTTTTTACCACCCTTAATTTTGTTTTCAGCAAAAAAAATAATTGTACTTGTTAATATTGTTACATGTTGTTCCAACAGACCGAGCTAGGACATGGAACGTTCATTCGTGGGCTAGAAACAACAGCACACTACGACCCTAAAACCAGAGAGTTTATTATAAATAGCCCAACATTAACTTCATATAAATGGTGGCCTGGAGGATGTAAGTACACATAATATGCATATGTATTTGATGATCCAACCCCCCCCCCTAACTTAATTAAATTCTGCAAAGCATTTTATTTTGCTTTAATAAAACATATATTTTATTTTTATCCTGTACAGTGGGACAGACGGCCAATTATGCTATTGTTGTTGCACAACTATACACTAATGGAGCTTGTCAGGGCATTCATCCCTTTATTGTTCAATTGCGAGATGAAGATACCCATAAACCAATGCAAGGTAAGAAATTTTGTAAATTATAATTAAAATATGTGCATTTTGAATCAACTAGAAAGTGCAACAAGTCTAAAATTAAGTAATTTGTTTTGCTTTGGAGAACAAATAGCTGTTTATTCTTGTTTATTATTATTTTATTATTTAGCATCGCGTCTTACTACCCATTCGAGCTATACGCTTTAAGCACTATTTATGCTAATGGATTAGGAATGGAGAAGGTTGAATTATAGGAAATGAACCCGCATTTGCGTGGAGGGAGAGTGAAAAACCATTTAGGAACACNCAGTTCATCCGACCGAGTTTCGAACTTCGATCTCCCCGTCCTCAGCAGTCGAGCAGCTCAACACGACTAGCGCGTTAGCCAACTACGCCACCGAGGCGGGTTTTATTCTTGTTAATGCAAGAAAATGAAAACCAGACCGATAGCAGTTTTGCCACTTCTGTAGTTTAATGGTACAACATAATGGCTCTCAAAGGGTGAGCCATGGGACACCAGTGTGTTGCAAAACTCATTAGGTGTGCTGTAAAATTCTAAGCATTATGTTAGGGTTGTAAAAAAAATGCATATATATAGTTTTATTCAAAATTAATTTTTAAAAACAAATTAGATAGAAATGTTCGAAAGCTTTATTAGATTTACTCTCCAGATAATTTGATGGCTTACGATCAAATAGTTGAGTAAATAATGCGAATTTTGTTGTTCATTTCTCTATTTGTGGTTGAATAGAGGACACACAAATTTCCTTTTAAATGAGAGAAGTCTCTTTGCACATGTTTCCTATAGTGTCGCCAACTTGTATGTTGAATGTGCTGTGATGACTCACGATAAGTAATAGTGTGCTGTGAACAAAACAGTTTGAGAACCACTGGCTTACGCTGTCACTCACAATAGATAGTCTTGCTTATGATGGAGAGATTGGGGTTTGAGTGCCTGTTAGTTGTACTGAGGGGGGTTCTTTCTTGATGGTTTTCCACTCTCTCTTTTTCCCTTCCCCCTAACAAATATGGGTACACTTCCTCTAAATAAACCTTCCTCACCCTAACATATTAGTTTAATTAGTACATACATGTATATGCTGAACAGGAAATTAGACCCAGTGTGATAGCATTGCTATGTACTGACCCCTAGCAACGGAATTATCCATGTGCTTGTCCTAGTCATATTGTATGTAACCTATCTAACTTACCCGCCATACTCATACAGCTAAAGGTTTTCATCTCCTTTCACAAGAATGCACTGAATTTCAATGATGCCATTAAACTATGAAGTTTTTTGAAATAGCTCATAGTAGGATTCATATTGACGCATCAACCCCTTTTAAAAAGACCTTTAATAGTCATGATGTTAAATCAGAAAAATTACAACCGGGCAGGTTAGATTTCAGGTTCGAGTATCAGTTTTCTTGACCCAAGCCCCTCTCATTTGAAAGTTATTTCTATAAAAGTGTTTTTATTTATTTTTTAAGGTTGTTAAATTCAAGTTTTTGACTTGAATCGTTTAAAAATAAGTAATTATTTAAGTATTGTTTTCAATAACTGTGGTCACAGGTAGATGTGCAATCTTCAGTTCTAGTCATATATTTTGACATTTTTAAATGTTTAATAAAGATACCTACTTTAGGGGTTGCATGGTCTGAGGCGTCACACTCACATTAGGATGGAAAGATTACAATTATATTACAAAAAATATTTAACATATCGAAACATGTGCATTGACGTAATTACCCAAGTAACAGATAACAAATCCATTACTATCATAATTATTTGGTTTCTAAGAATTTTATGAATACTATGTTTTTGCATAACATTTTATTACTCAACTATGCATTATGTCAACTATATTGAAAAACAAATATAAGAAATAGGATAAAGGAATTTTTTTACAAAATATATAGGTATCTTCTTTGGGGATAATGATGTATTAATTAACCCCTTGACATAATTTGACAAGCAGGGCTCATCATAACATAGTACGCCATACAGATACTTTGATGAGCAGGGGTTGCACATTGTGTTGTTGCTTATATTTCATAGTTGGCAGGAGCTGTATAAACAAAACTTGGCGGTTTTATTCCTTATATTTCAAACAAATGTTTCGTTTATTTTTATGTATTTTTTATCAATTTTTTCTTATTTCTTGCAGGTGTTATTGCCATTGATGGCAGGAGTGTTATAAATAGAACTTGGCAGTTTTATTTCTTATTTTTCTAACTTTTTTTCAGCCATGAATATCAGGTGTTACTTCCACAGGCGGCAGGAGCGGTATGAATAGAACTTGCAGTTTTATTCATTATATTTCAACCAAAACTTTCACATAGTTTTTTTTTATGAAGAGGTGTTTCTCATTTATGAGTACAATCAAGTTATGAAATGGCGCCAACTAGTAAACAGAAAGTTTCTCGACCTAAAATATGGCTAACTGATGAAGAAATGACAGATACTGTGTGATTCTGACAGTGAAACTGATTTAATAAATACTAGTGATAATGAGGATGTAAATTTTTCTGATGATTATAATAGTGAAAGTGTAGAACTAACTGAAGGTGTCAGCAAAAATATATTCTGAAAATTGAAAAATGACACCTGGACACGGAAATCGAACCCGGTATATTTGGCTTAGTATGCCAATGCTATATATAACCACTGAGTTATTCAGGAATTACCAATGCCCAGGGCCATTCTTCAATCATATTTTAAGGCAGAGTCTATGATAGATGTGCAGAAATTGTCGGCTACAAATTAGTGATTTTTTATTAAGATCACAAGCTATAAGATAACGCAGCCACCTTAATAATAACATAGATAGTCCTTCTGAAAGTGATACCTCTTTTGACTGTAGTGATTCAGACAATCAAACAAATGTAAATACTGGTGAAAAATAAGGGGGAGAGAGATTAACTGAAGTATATGGGGGAAATAATATAAGTGGGAGGGAAGTAAAATAGAGTAAAATAAGTTAAATAAAGTGATAAAGGAGATAAAAAGAGATAAATAGAGGCTGAAGGGAAGTGCTAGTAGAGGGGTGATACTGGTGGTAGATTGAGGAAATGGGAGGGAAAAAGAGGTAAAAAGAGGTAAATTAGGAAGGAGGAAGAATTATAATTTAGCATGACATAAAAATGCTGTTTAGGGCATTGAAATTGCAAATATATTATAGAAGTTATATCAGTTAAACTAAACTTGTGCATAAATTATTTTGACATGAATTTAAATGGTAATTCTGATGTAAAACTTAGCCAGGTTAAATGGTAAATCAAAGAGGTTAAAGCAGCTCATTTAGTGAGCTCAAAAAAAAAAGGTATTTGAGCTAAAATTGATGAAACTGTCAAACATCTTTACAGATTTTCAGTTGATTGTGGACAAAGTAAAAGTGCCACACTTCAAAAAAATATCATTTGTTTTGTAGGTATTAAGATTGGTGAAATTGGAACAAAATTGGGCATGAACGCAACCAATAATGGATATTTGGGTTTTGATAAAGTGCGCATTCCACGGGAAAATATGTTGATGAAGAATGCACAAGTTTTGGAAGTGAGTATTGTGATGTTAACTTTCACTAAATGGTTGGTTTTATGTTATAATTTTTTATTATGTTTTTATGTTATTAAGTAAATGCTTAAGGCTATCATTTAAATTGAGCTGTCTCCTTAGGGTAGATTTTTTTTACACAAATATTTCAGGCATTTCCTACAAAACATGTTATATAAATTAGGTTTTATTCTATGAACTTAATTTTTTTAAATATCTATTTAGTTTAACTTTAATAAATTCATATATTTATTTTTTTCAATTAATAATGGAAAAATATACTTGGAAATCTAAAGGCACCATGTTTAGATGTTGATTGCTCTAGTGAAAATGCAAGGAGTGCCGATGTGGCAGAATTTTAAAACTCAGATGATATTAAATGTACATTATCGCAACAGATATGGACAAACTAATGATTTTATATGGTTTTCAAAAGGTAATGCTGAGTATTATTCACATAAATCTCTTTATAAGGGATTAGGCCTAATTTAAAACAAGCCAGTAACCAAATTAACTGAAGTTCAAGATGAAAATTCAACTTGTATTAAATCGAAAGTTGTGATAAGGTAGACGTGTGTTGGTTTAACACTTTTTAATTTTCAAAGTGTCTATTCTTTGTCTAACACAAAATAAACACTAGAGAATGTGTTAGCCGACACTAAATTGTTATATTTCATTTATAATTTTATAACTACAAGTTAAGCCATCCAAATTACCCTGTAACTTAATTTGCAAAATGTCAACAAAATCCATGTTATGCTAAGAATAGTAATATTTCAGGCTTGTGTATTTTATAGCCTGAAACTATTTAACTTAATTGGTTTCTTGACATAGTTGGCTTTACTAATATTTGAGAAAGAGAAAGGCTAAATATTATATAAAATAACATATATACTAGATATATTATTTCGGTTGCCTATTTGAACCCACTTATTTCGTTTTTCCTCACTCCACTCCTATCAAGGAAAATGTCAAATGTTAAGTATTAATTTGGGGTTTATTTCAATCTGAACCTTCCACATTACAACAACTCTTATTTCATATTGTTACGCTTCTTACTCGATGTGTTGTAACTAAATTAACAAATTTAAACTAAGTTTAAACATGTTTGGAACATCAATAAGCTATGATTAGCTGCGTGTTCCAGCAATCACCTTCATCCAAGTGTTTCAAGATTCTGCCACTACCAGCCCCACATACATCAACCCACGATGCCTATACATTTTATATATTTTGAGCATTGACAGTCAACCAAGGAAGGACATTTTGAGAATCACTTAAGTAAAAACTTTGATATTCTGCACTGGGTCATCGAAAAAGCTTTTTTAACTGAGTATTGACTAAGAGACACATTACATTTTACTATTCCATCAACCAGCATTTTCCAGAATTCTTCATTGCCTCTGAAATCACCACCTCATTTATCTACCCTCAACCCTCCCTCGTGGTGGTAGCGTCCTTTCCCTATCTAACTAGGAACTCCCCAGAATACCACCACAGCGAGAGTGTCATACAAAAGGAAATACACGATTTAATCATCAGGGATCTTTAATGATCACTATCCTACCTAACTAAACCCAGGTGTCAAGACCTACCTGTTTAACAACATAAAGGAATAAGTGTTCGTGTTAAATAAAGCCCTGACATTAAGCAAAACCATGAATAGTAATAATATTGGCCTCTCGGCTAGTTTATTTATAACAGATAAAAATATAAATTTATAATAACACTAGATGTATTAAGACTGCGATTTCTACGCAATATATTTGACATACAAACAAAATATGAATAACTCTCCAATTTACGAAAATTATAATTAATTTAGAAATTATTCAACTCAGGGGCAAGTGTCAATATCAAATGACAACTTAGAAATAATACAATAATAAAACTTTAGATTATGCCCGTAATATACAACATAATAGGAATTCTATAAGAAATATATAAGTGTTATATCCAATTCAAATGTCTAACAACTGACTCGTCAATAAATTGCATATGGAAAAAGATTTATTGTAATCAAGGCCATTCCTTTCCTTCAACACTAACAACATACCACCTTCACCGTGGCCAACTCCTGGTTCATACATAAAAATAATTTAAGTGGCACGCTAGTGCGTTAAGTCCTAACCCTCTGGCCCAAACTTTAACGACAAACTCCAACATGATCGGAAAAATCAAAGGTCATTTATTTATGTAATCTCAAAACAACAAGATTAGCAGTAATAAACAGTTATTATTAAGACTATTTCCGTGACAGATTATTAACTCAAAAATCATAATATTCAAGCGCAAAAGACATAATATAAACTAAAGTTAACTTCTTGAAATGCATAAAGAGACGGCTACATATTTATAGTTAAAGGCAGACTCCAGCCACTTATTTAAAATTTAAAAAATATATATGAATCCCCAGCATTACGACTACTTACATCCTAATATGTTCCTTGGAACTATTGGCATTAAAGAGTAAAGAACATTGCTAGGCACTTGCTTGTATTCAGATTGAAACAGCGGGGGAAATATGGAAGGAAAGTATGACAACGGTGATGTCATTCACAGCCAATGAGTTCTCAGATTACCTCATCGGCGCCTGCACACAACGCCGATAGGTACCAGACAAAGATGGGGGTTGGGCACACTTTGCACTTCCGCTCCAACAATATTCACCAAGGTCGTGCTTGCGCATTAAGCACCATTCCAATTTAGGCCTGTGGAAACAATTGCACATCGAGGCCAGGCTTCAGATATTGTTTGTCGTTATCGGTGAGTTGTTTGTTGGCTGGCGAGTTTTCTTGCTCCATACGTAGCGCCGGTTTTGCAGTTAAACGGGGTGATTGCACAATGTACACTTGGTGGCGGAGGTCTGGGGGTTAAAGTTTGTAGCCACGATACAACCCTTACAACAACCCTCAAAAGACTCGTTCTAAGTTTCAGGTTTTAAACCTTTGCCTTTTAACTTGACTACGAGCACAATTTCTGCTAATTAATGAACCGATACTAGACTATCTTTGATTTTCCGGTTCTTGAAGGACCAAGACTTGAAGTAAAGGTTTGTTAAAATATTTAGTATATTTCTTTTTCTCTATATAAAATAAAAGTAGTTTTGAACACATTTCAGGATGGGACCTATGTGAAGTCGCCAAGTGACAAGCTAACTTATGGCACTATGATGTTTGTGAGAGTGGTCATTGTTCAGGATGTAGCCAGCTACCTCTCCAAAGCTGTCACTATTGCTGTGCGATACAGTGCGGTGAGAAGGCAGTCCGAGCTCAAACCTGGGTATGAAGTCAATCTTGACTATGTTGTAAGAATAGTCTGGCATCTGAGAAACTTTTTTAATGTTATCATTAAAACATCATGATTTGTCACATGGATTACTTCAGTAAACCTTTACTTCAAAGCAATTTAATTCAAATTTGATAAAATTTTATACCTTCTTGAGATAGACCTTTGATCTGAGTCAGCCTTAACTCTGATCTACTTAAATTAACAAAAACCATTGCATAAAAGGTACATTATTCTCTCTATCTTTCAGAATCTGATCCAGAAATTTGTCAATTACAATACATATATAAAATATGTATTTTATTTTCTAGTTCCCCTATGTTGTGAAAAAACTATAAACTTTCTCAAATTTTCTTAGTTTCAAAGATTAGGTAGTTTTCACTCTTAACTCAATATGAATTATAAATTAAATATTTTTGGTTGAAAACGTCGAAACACAAGTAATCATTATTAGTGGATGTTTACTTAGTATTTTTAATTTTCATTATTTTTCTATTTTTTCATATTCCATTGTAAACAAATTAGTTTGTCCATGAGCTTCATTATTTGATAGACATGTTTTTCTAAATTCAACTCATATTAACAATAAATGTTATATATCAGCATCTGCATTGAGAGATAATGTGTAAAACTACTTTCTGTGGATTAAATTTCTCCATAGCACTTTGCCCGGAATTTTATTCCATTCCAGTCCTCACAGTCCAGAGTTAGGCATTTCTGTTGTGGTCTAGCTATACAATATTAAATAACGTTTATAACTCTAAAAAACCCCTTCCCCCCACCCCCTCCATCTTTCCAAGCCCTTGACACATCTTTGTCTTGTTGTCTTGTTACTTTAGAATATAATTGACTCCCTCAACCATCTGAAATCACTTGGTGTGCGTGCATGCACACGCATGTGCGGCAAGGCCTAACTGCCTCTCATTGTGTGTACTGCCTCAGAATACTACCCATATTATTTCAATTGTCAATTGCATAGCAAATAACCAATACGCTTACAATACATAATTTGTACTAGGGAACCTGCTGTTGCCAAAGTGCTAGTAGCTTCAGCTAGAATCTCTTAGGAACTAGTCTCCAAAGAACATTTTTGGTACATATTTTTGACGGTAATAGATCATCAGGCATTCTCATCCATATCGGGACTCAGAAAATAATCAAACAGATACATTTTTTTCATTTCTCAATACTCATGTGTAAACAAGGGTAAAATACGACTATTTTAAAATAAACTTTGAAAAGAGGATAGAAGGGCACTAAACAGAAAACTGTAAACCTCAAAGTTTGCAATTAAAAACAAAACACATAATTATGAAATTTTTGGGGTATATTAGTCCCCTTCTTCAGCAGAAGAAAGAGACCTGGTGGTCTAGGGGTGAGGTGTCAGACTTATGTGCTGGGGGTCCAGGGCTCAATCCTCGGTCCCGGCACAGATTTATCTGATTGTCAACCCCTTCCTTCACCTCTGACAAGACAACTTGTGAATATGTGGAATGCCCGGCTTCTACCGTGGTTCGGATTCCACGTTAAACTGTAGGTCGTAGGTCTCCCATTTCATCTCACAATCACCCTACCATTACACATTAGCGTAAGTGCGTATAACCCGAACAGGTAGTAAGACGCGGTGCTAATAATAATAATAATAATAATAATAATAATAATAATAATAATAACAATGACAATAATAATTCAGCAAAAGAGAGTATGAAAGGTGGGAAAAAAGCCCAAAAAAGTCATAATTTTTTTTTTTTGCATTTTTAATTGTGAACTTTGAGGCTTATAGTTTTCT
>CABFOW010004833.1:0-15344 GCA_902141385.1 Timema californicum | reverse complement strand
GCAGGCTGGTTGTCCTCATATATGGTGGGCACTTTGGGGCTGATTCCCAGCTCCAGTAGTAGACTGCGTAGCCACAGGACATCAGTACAGGCATTGGCAAGTGAAATGAATTCTGCCTCACAGGTACTCAAGGCAGTAGTGGGCTTCTTTCTAGTTGTCCAAGATACAGTTGAACCAAAAACTTTCAGAAGAAATCCAGATGTTGACTTACGACTGGAATCGTTGGCCCAATCTGCATCAGCATATGTGATTAGGGGTGTCCCTTCTTCTTTAGGAAAGCGCAGAGCTAGGTGTGAAGTTCTTTGTAAGCAGTGAAGAATGCGCTTCAGTGACTCCCAATGAGTGTTAGTGGCACAGCTTTGAAACCTGCTGAAATAATTGACATAAAAACTCAGGTCAGGTCTGGTGCATAACATTAAGTGCATCAAACTGCCTATGAGCTCTCTGTATGGCTTGATGCCAATTATAGAGTTTGATCCTCCATCTTCAAAAGGGAGTTTTGTCTCCTTTGGTGTTTTAGCTATTTTGCAGTTTTCCATGTTAAATTTGCATAAGAGTCTTTTGATATAAGATGGTTGACTAAGATTTATACCATTGTTTATTTTCTCAATTTTTATTCCGAGGAAAAAGTGTAAGTTACCCAGATCTTTCATGTCAAATTTAGCTTGAAGTGCATCTTTGATCTTCTCAAGAGGTTGTACATGATTACTGCTGATGATCAAATCGTCAACAAAAATCAGTATGTAGACCTTGGTATCACCGACAACATGTAGGTACAGACATGGATCATTCTGCACTGGTTGAAAATCAAGTGATCTAAGAAAAGTGTCAAGGCACTTGTTCCATTCATTGGGTGCCTGCTTGAGGCCATACAGTGATTTCTTGAGCTTGCAAACAAGTTCTAAATTATTTGAAAAACCAGGGGGTTGTTGCATTTAGACCTCTTCAGACAAGGTTCCATGCAAAAATGCATTCTTAACATCCATCTGACATGCATGTAAATCTTCTTGATTAATGATGGCTATCATTGTTCTCACAGTAGCCATGCGTGCTACTGAGGCCTAGGTCTCACTAAAATCGAAACCTTTCTTCTGTTGACAACCTTTAACCACCAACCTTGCCTTATAGCAATCCTTATTACCATCTTGATCTCTCTTGATGCTGAAGACCCAGCGACAGGAGATAGCTTTCCTACTAGGGGGTAGGGAAGTCAGTTTCCAGGTGTCATTTTTCTTGAGGGAATTCATTTCCTCTTCCATAACTAGCCTACAGTTCCTCTCATCAGTTCTACCCTTGACATCATCAAAATCTTGAGGCAAATTGTCAAGAAAGCTTTCTGCATTCATAGCAAATGCTACATAATCTTGCAAATAGCTTGGTTTCATGCGTGGGCGTGAGCTACGACGAAGTTCACCTTCATCTGATAGTGGAGGCGTTTCTTTGTCCAACTCTTCATGACTGGCTTTGCCTGAAGGTAGGCTTCCTTCTGATGGAATGGTAACTGTTTCACAGAGTAGTGGTGCTCTCACTGCTGGGGATGTGGTCATATTTTCTTCATTCCAAATGGCATTTTCATCAAAAAACACATCATATGCCAAAACAATCTTTCTCGTGATAGGGTTCCACAGCCTATAGTCATTGGGGCAATAGCCGACCATGATGCACTTTTTGGGTACGATTGTTCAGTTTCCCTTTAAGTAGCTCATTAGGAATGCGTACATAGCCAATACAGCCAAAAACACGCAATTTTGACAAGTTTGGACGTTGACTATACCAGACCTCAGCAGGAGTTTTACAACCCAAAGCTACTGTTAGGCTTCTATTAACAATATATACTGCTGTCATCACAGCTTCTGACCAGAGAGAGATCTTTCAAAACTTTTGCGCTTAATAACATACACCGCACACGCTCTATGTGTTCACTTACACCATTTTGAGAGGGTGTATATCTGATAGTATATTCAAACTGTATACCTTTGAATTCAAAGTATTTTCTCATCTCTGAAGATAAGTATTCTCCACCTCTGTCACACCTGAAGCGGCTTATTCTTTCATTAAAGTGAACAGTTGCTAGAGCTTCATACTTCTTAAAACACTCGATTACCTCTGACGTTTCTTAGATCCTGTACACATAGGTAAAGTGACTGTAATCGTCAATTAGGGTAAGTATATATCTCTTACCATCATATGATTTAGGACTGATCACACCCATGACATCACTGTGGACAAGCTGCAAGGGGCGTTTAGCCCTTGAGCGAGTTTTTACATGAGGCAATCTAGTCATCTCACTTTGGATACAGTGCTCACATGAGGGCTTACATCCAATGGAATTTCCTCTTTTATATCTTACACTTCCATCTTGAATATTTACCAGATTGTCATCATGGTATCTCACCTTATTGCTATTCCTCTTTAATATCAATCATCTTTGGTTCTTTGTAGGAGCACAATTGATTTGAGACTTTTTGACGTTAGGCTACTTGTTTGAAGGATTCTGTAAACTTTTTACCAATTTCATTTGGCACTTCTAAAGCCTATTTCATTCCTTAATATGTATCATATAGTTTCCATACAAACCCCCCCTCTTAAAAAATACTTTCACCACTATATAAAATAAGCTTTATCTAGATGAATTCTGTTTAGGTTTGACAGTTTATAGAACCTACACGCACATCACACCAATATTAAGAATATGTGTGTTAGCAGGAAGGGCTTACATATTTTCATCCAATGTTTATTTGCTTTACTTTCTGGTCTTTGTTCTCGCAAAGTTAATATCTGGAAAGTGTTGTTATTTTCATAAATCATGGTATCACTAATCTCAGCCTGCATTATATTATTGTTCTGTCTTGATTTACTGTAAATAATGGTTTATTATTCAGAATAAACTTTGTCAAACAAATAATTACAATCAATATAACATATCGGTGCACTCACAAAATTAGTCTAAATTAGCCAACTCTAATTACTTATACCAATTTATATTTTAATTTATATTTTTCTATTTCAGCTACATGCATTAGCTTGCTGTCTAAAGTCAGTTTGCTCAGCAGATGGAGCTAAGGCCATAGAGACTTGCCGCCTGGCCTGTGGTGGCCATGGGTACATGACCTGTAGCAATTTACCAGCGACATATGGATTGGTCACTGCAGCATGCACCTATGAAGGAGAAAATACAGTTTTATTGTTGCAAACAGCAAGGTAATGAATTACTCCTACACTTTCTTTTGAACATTTTTTATTTGATTTGTTTTCATAGCTATATATATATTTGTAGCTTGTAATGAAATATTAAATTACAATACATTTAGCGCCATTTCACATAAGGCAACTATCGCCTGTCTACTATCACTGAACCGTTTCACACGAGGCAACAATCTCCTATCAACTATCAGTCTGTAACAGAAAAATCAGTACCTACCTAGCCAGAGTACATGAAAAAAATAGGTCTGTTGTGATTATAGATTTGAAGGACAAGGTTTTTTTTTGTGACTCCTTTGGAGAAGGTGAGGTACAATCACAAGACGAGTGCGGATATTTTATGACCATTCGTAAATTAGTGTCCAGTTGGAAAAGGGTTTCTTCTATATTAGCTATAAAAATCTCCGATTAAATTCCAATACTTTTTTTTTAAAGTATCTTCGGATGTCATTGATTTCTTTTCATTAACTACTTTGAAATGTGAGAGAATAAATTCTGAAGGCAGACATTTATCAAGTGTGTTCTTTTTGTCAAAGTCCGGAACAAACCTCCTGATGATGTCTTTCCAGGCCACCCTCTTTACTATCTTGTTTGAGTAATAATACACTGATAAATTACAAATAGCTGGTCGCTGTTCCACTTAAGATATAAAATCATCATTGTGTAATAATCCTAGTAAACTCGTCTCAAAATCACTGCACAAGATTTGACTGCAGTAAAAAACAAACCGATGATAGATAATCAAATAATCATCCCTACCAAGAATAAATTTCAACAGGCTTTTGGAGGCTAGCACCACTTGGGATACTGGCTGGTGATTATTGCCCTGTGGGAATGACACCATATTAACATGTGATTAACCAAACAGTTGCCAGGTGGGTGATATTTCTCCTGACGGGCAACTTATGAACGACTTTTGACGGTGCAGGCAACTCACTTGCTCTGTGTGAAACCCCCAATCTACCTCAATGATAATCATCAGCGCAATAGTTGACGGGCGATATTTGCCTCTTGTGAAACGGCTCTAAATTTGCGAGTGATTTAACACATTGTTATTTCAAAAATAATACTTTTATTTTATCTTGAACTGCATCCTTTTTCTCCTGGTACCTTATTTTAAATAAGTCACTGATGGCGAACTTTTCTCAAATTAAATATCATATTAATACAAAACTTCTAAACATTCATATATATTTTAAGTTAATATCTCATAAATATTATTTTAATTTGCTAAAGTTTCATTTGGCAGAAGGGAGCGCAAGTAATTTCAGTTTCTATAGCATTATATTTTTTTGGCCAAAATAAATCAAATATTTCTCCAGTAGCAACATAAAGTTTAGTTTTCTGCATATGCTAATATAACAGATCTTGAATATCTGTCAAGGGTGTCCTGGAATTTTGTCAAAACTTTTTCTCTTAGTTTAAATAATGTTGACAAAATTCCAGGACACCCTTGACATATATTCAAGATCTGTTGATATTAGCATATGCAAAAAACTAAGCTCTATGTTGCTACTGGAGAGATATTTGATTTATTTTGGCCAAAAAATTGCTATTTTATAAAAACTGTAAAAATACTTGTGCTCCCTTCTGCCGCACCTTAAGAAGTAGGGTTAGAAACAAACTGTCAGTGAGCATTTTACATTGGATATAAAGAATCTAAGCATTTTTCAGACCACACACTTACAGTTTTACATGTTTGTCAATTCAAAGAGAAAGTGATGATTTTTATTGTTTGGTTTTTAAATAAATTTAAAACTAATTTAGTCCACAATTTTTAATGAATGTATGGGTTTTCAACTAAATCTATGGTAGGTAGTAACTTATAATATAAGTAATGGTATTCATTAGGGGTGTGCGAAGCCAGTTTTTTCAGTTCGAAGCGAATATTCAAGAATATTCTCGAAGTCGAAGCGAATATTCAAGAATATTCTCGAAGTCGAATCGAAGTTCGAATAAAATTTAAACAACTAATAATAGCTCTTAAAACAAATTATTTTTCTAAAAAAACTGGATGTTTTTAGCCTTAATATATTTATATTTAGTTCAAATGCTATTAAATTGATATATTTTATCTAACTTTAATAAAAACCTTACAATTTAGCCTAATTATGTTCTACAATGCCTGCTGCTTGCTTCCATTCAACTTCAGTTAGGATCTCGATGTTATTTTCTGAATTGGCAAGTTCAGCTCCAACAGCTTTTCTAACAGCATGTAATCGAGAAAGCATGTTATACTCGCTGGACGACTGTGTGTCCACAAACTGAATTAACTCGAGTACTGGCAGTACCATCTCTTCCATTACCGTATGTAATCTTTTTCTTGTGGATGGACTACGACTGTAATGTTCCACAATTGCTTTTGCCTTTGTCAAAAGTGTACAAACACCATAACATTCTGCTTTGGCATCATGGATAGCTAATTATTACTGTTCAATCTAACACATTAAAATAAAACGTAGATAAACTGCAACACATGCTCTAAATAAGCTATCAAAGTTATTTTTATTCCAGTTTTAAATTTTTTAAAAAAGGTGAATCTTTTGGTATTACAGAAAAATATGCATTCTTTTAAAAAGAAAAACGTTTCTAATAGCAATAAGTCACCTGTTGGCGTTTTGTATTTTTTCAGGCATATATTACACTGGGCAGTTTTCTTATCAGAAGCTCTCGTGAAAAATACACATATTTCACTTTTATTTTTCTTTGTTTCGGACATTTTCGTAGGCTTAACCAAAACTATTGATAAATTAATAAGAAACAGTCTAATGTTGCCAACATGAGGTCATCAAATTTTCCACCAAGTTTTTAGGTTAACATAAATAAATCATTTAATCGTTTAGTTAAAAAAGAAGTATAATTTAAAATTGAAACAAAATTTAATCAGTAAAGGGTAAATATGTTTGCTTATATTCTGTCTCAAAATTAATTTTTTCGACTTTCAATCAAGTTTTTAATTTATCTCTTGGCGCATGCGTCGTAACATTTTCTGTTGAGTAGAGCAAATACACGTGAAGGTCATTTCATTTCAGATATTGAAAAAGATTCACTTGAAAAAAATTATGCAAAATTCAAAGCAAGAATATGATTTTAAATTGTATATTGATTTTTTTAAATATTATTTTTATCACGTGAATTTAGGTCATGTGGCGGTGAAGATAGCTGAACGTATTTAATTTGTGAATCGATCAGGCCGTGTGGCATCGAATATAATCGATTATTGAAATTGTGTAACTATCGATAGTTATTCAATATTTCATCAAAACGAACTATTTTAAATTTACAAGTTATTTATTGAGAGAGAATAAGAAAAAGATACTTACAGGAACATTATTTTTTTAACGAAAATAGCGTGATCACCATTTATTAAAAGTGGTCACTAATCTCAATAGAAATATTGTGGAATAATACTAATTATGTCAGTCACAATCAACTAGTCGTTTTATAACCATGGCCATTGTGTCAATACATAAATATTAAAAAATATCGAACTAATCGATATTTAACCTATAAATCGATAAGGCCCATCTTTCGTAAAGTAAACAAATGAAAATAATTTGTATTAGAATCTTACACCTCATACATATTAGTAAGTATTCCATAATTCAACGTTTTATTTGTTTTAAATTGTGAATTGTGTGTGGTAAACATAAATATAATCTACTAGAATAACAGCTCAGAATGGTTAAAATTGAAAATACTTGTATATTTTTTGCCGAAGCTTCGAATTTTTCGAAGTAAATTTTGTTTGTCGAAGTCGAAGCCGAAGTTAATTAATATTCGCTTCGACTTCGAGATTCTCGAAGCTTCGCACACCCCTAGTATTCATTAAAACAAAGTAAATAAAAGTAATGGTTAATGTGTATAACAAAACACATTCACCCACAATCCTATCCCTGAAAACGTGTATCTTTATATGTTGTCAATTCTTCCTTTGTATTTCACTTATTTCAATTGTTGACACAACGTTTGCTAGAAAGTCAGCTATTATTTGCTCTCTTCTACAGAAAAAGAGATAGTAAAAGCAGATTCCTGATAAAAAAAATAGCCAAGAATCCCCTTTCCAACCTTTTAGAAAAATAGCTTTTCCTTCTTTTGGTACCTAGTTTGTATTTTATTGGCCAAAGCTTACCATAAGCTTTCTCTTAAGAGAGTATTTTATGTAATAAACAATTTTTGTTTACTTCCAAAAAGACCCAAATTTTCAAATAGTTTTAGATTTAATTTAAATCAGTCATTGTACCTCAATGAAATTGGTTGTAGGGAAAAATTTAGTTTCATGTCCTAGATGATTGGAAATATTTTAGATTTTATATTAAATTACTTCCTAGTAAACTAATTTTAAACTTTGATTTTTCATTTTATAAACTTTCAAAAAGCAACATACCAATTTTTTCTTAATTTCTTACAATATTTTACTAACCTTATATATTGTATTATTAGCACAATTAGCATCATTTGTGTCTTATATAATATTTAATATACGTAAATATTTTCTTTCTTTAGATACTTGATGAAAGCATGGCATCAAGCTACAAGTGGTATTAAATTGACTCCTACTGTTGCCTACCTCCAGTCGGCTGTAACTTCTGACATTTCCAGACACTGGGAACATTCATTGCAAGGCATTGTCAGGGCTCATCAGGATGTGGCAGCCGGGTAAATCTTTAAGATTACTTTGAATGTACACTGAGTGCAGTTACCAAATAGGGTTGAGATTATTTTCAACAGATGTTTAAAGTTATCATTGACTAAATATTTGTTTTATTTCGGACTGGGTTCTGGTGACCTAGCGGTCTAGGGGTAAGGTGTTGGACTTCTGTGCTGGGGGCCTGGGGTTCATTCCTCGGTCCTGGCACAGATTTATCTGATTGCCAAACCTTTCCTTCACCTCTGACAAGACGTGTATTGATCACAACTTATGAATATGTGGAATGCCAGGCCTACTACCGTGGTTCGGATCCCACGTTAAACTGTAGGTACTCCATTTCATCTCACAATTACCCTACCATTAAACATTAGCGTAAGTGTGTATAACCCGAACGGGTAGTAAGATGCGGTGCTAATAATAATAATTATAATAATAATACTTATTCTGATTATACTTTTGCCCAATTCCATTGCTTTTAGTATCTTAAGTATTTGAAAGGAAAAGTCCGGTTCTATCAAACGATACTATGCAGACAATAAATAAATGTAAAATGTAACACTTATTACTTAACTTTTTTCTTATCCTTTAACGAACCGACCCGCCTCGGTGGCGTAGTTGGCAAACGCGCTTGTCGTGTGGAGCTGCTCGACTGCTGAGGACGGGGAGATCGAGGTTCGAATCTCGGTCGGGTGAACTGGGGGTGGTTTTTCCTAAATGGTTTTCCACTCTCTCTCCACACAAATGCGGGTTCACTTCCTTTAATTCAGCCTTCCTAATTCCTAATCCATTAGAGTAATTAGTACTTAAAGCGTATAACCCGAAAGGGTAGTAAGACGCGGTGCTAAATATTATTATTATTTAATGAACCGCAAAATTAAATCACTTTAGTAAACTATAAAGGTTGAATATATTCTTCTTTTAAATCTTACAGATTGAATTATTATTGATAGAGATTTATATCTTAATTGTTTTAAATATTTAAACACAATAACTCATTTATATTTTGAAAAGATTATTAATTCTACTGATTGTACTTCACTAATATTAAAGTCAAGTGATATTAACTATAAAGCTATGTAAAATTTCCATATGATAAATTTAATTAGTCAATAAAAAATAGGTTTCATTTTAAGAAACATTGATTTTGAATGTATTGTCAAAAAAACTGCTACTGGTCCAGTGCTACTTTTATCAATGAACAGGGTGAACTGGGGCTAGTTTTTCCTAAAGGGTTTTTTACTCCCTCTATGCAGATGCGGGTTCCCTTCCTCTAAATTCAACCTTCCCAATTCCTAATCCATTAGTGTAATAAGTACTTAAGCGTATAACCCGAACGGGTAGTAAGACGTGATGCTAAATAAATATATATTTATTTATTTAGCAATTCATCTTACTACCTGTTTGCATTATACGCTTAAGTACTAATTACACTAAAATATATATTTCTTACAAAATTATATAAAAATAATTAAATTGCATTCTTACATAAAATATTTAGTTATTCATAGTAGAAGAGTTTCCTACTAACCAATACATTTATTTTTATTACAACATAAGATGACATCTGGATTTGTTTATTAAATAAATAAATATATATAGGTCCAAAAAAAACAATACATTGCAGTTATTTTCTTTAAAAATCAGGATAACCCTCCACCCTCTTCAGCAGAAGAGAGCAGTATGTTGATAGGGCCATGGCTTGAGTAACCTTAGCTTGAATGCTTTGGTTGTCTTATTTGCAAACTTTGATCAAATGTATTAAATGAATGCATTTCATCTTACTACCCTGAGCAATATCCTAAGAATTAATAACTTTTTTGTCCAAATTTGTACACTAAATTCAACTCCCTGGCATTCGAAATGAGTCTTAAAAGGATTTGCAAGTCAACTATTTCAGTGGAAAGATTGAGAGAGATCTAATAGCCTGTACATTTGTTGAAATTTGTTCATGTTTTGAGGAAGGGCATTTTTATATTCCTGAAAATATTTAATGCAAACAACTTTTGTCTCTTGGGAATTAAATTTGTTAGAAGGTATGTCAAGGAAAAAGATGTGTGACATATCTAAATTGCCAATATTATATTAAGCTTCATTGAGTTTAATTACGTAAATGGAGAGTCATTAGAAGGTGGCATTCTGCACTTTAGTTTGAAACAACAAACTGTAAACTTTTAGTTACAAAAGATTATTAAATAATTCAAACATGATAAAAAAATATTATGGTTCGCTGTTTCAGACATAGCTTACTCATTTAATAGCAAATATACATTATTTCTTTCTGTTGAAGTAAAATCAAGCTTGCAGCAACCAACATGGATAGGAGGATAAGGGGAGGAATATCTCCAGAGGATGCTTGGAACAACACATCAATTGAGTTGACTCAATGTGCAGAGGTATTCTTATTTTGTTGGTTTTCAAATTTAATAACTACATACATATTTTTTTTACTAGAAGATTGTATGTATATTTAATATTTATTATTACTTCATGCCTTACACAACTTGTCTAAATAAATTTAAAAAAAAGGCTTTTTAGAAGAAAATGGAGAATTATTTAACAATGAAGAGGAGTGGGAACACCATTCAGTTCATTTGACTGGTTATTGAGCTCTAGCTTCAACCAAAACCAAAAGTTCAAACAACACCAACATTGCTGGTTGGAGAAGCAAGCTAGTATTGGTAGATATTTAATTTATTGCCACCCGCTTTAGTGGCCAAATCATTGAAAGTGTCACACTCGGGTAAGACTGGACTGCTTATGCGGGTTGATTGGGGTTTGATTCCTGGTTGGATCTACTGAGTGATTTTTCTTAAATCGTTTCCCCCACTCCTTCTACACAAATGTGGGTATATCTTTCTTTTTTACTTTGTTTAGCATCGCGTCTTACTCTTCGTTTGGGTTATATGCCTATTTACTAACTAAACTTATTCTTTAGGGATTAGAAAGGTTTAATTTAGATTAAATGCACCCACATGTGTGTGAAGGAAGAGTGGAAAATAATTGTAATTTATATGGGTCCAACCTGAACAGGTAGCAAGGTCATAAAAAAAAATTGCCGGCACATTGCAAATAATGTGAATTTGCAGAAAATACTAGCCTATAATATCTCCTAAAAATGGAATAATTTTTAATTTTACTATCCAAAAATAGTTGGTAGTTATTATTTTATTTAACACACAGCACATTTTTAAAGACAAGCTTTCACTGTCAGAGACAGCTTCTTTAGGTTACTTCATCCACATTTTACAAAAAATCCTTTGTTTCTAATTCTTTATTTCAAAACTTTTTATTAATTGATATTATGTGAAAAACTTAATTGCCTAATACATTTAGCCAGCCTGTATTTTATCCTCTTCTTCTGAAGAAGGGGACTGATGTAACCTGAAAATGTAATAGTTGTGTTTTTTGGATTGTTAACTTTGAGGTCTACAATTTTCTGGCAAGTGTGTAGGCCTTACCCTTCTATCCTCTTTACATTGTTTAGTTGAGTTCTTTGTAATGTAATACTTATATCTGCCAAATTCGCTGTTTATAAATAAGCGTTGTAATAAAACATTGTGATAACTTGTTTCTTTTATCGTGTGTTTCAGGCACATTGCCGAGCAATTCTTGTAAACAACTTTGTACAGACTCTAGAAACCTTCAAAGTTTCTGATTCTCTTCACTTGGTTTTAACCCAGTTATGTGAGCTGTATGCGGTTCACTGGGTGCTTGAAAAGTCAGGGGATTTTCTTAGAGTAAGTTTTTAATATGATAACTATACATTTCCATTTGATATGTTTTTAACATAATATACCTATCTAATCAAAAGTGTAAGAGATTTTTGCTTAAAAGACCTGATTGTATTTGATTAGTTCCATGAGTATTTTACCATAAACTAACTTAAACCACTTATTGAATTAGCTAAGCTTGCTTATTTTAGGCTAGGCAAACTTTATTTGTCAAGGGAAATAACTCTTGAATAAAAGAAAATAAGTTCACTTTTGTATTGTAAAATTCCATATTGTCTAGAATAATTACAATGTAAGCAGGTCAAAACACTAATTACAAACATTTTCAATTTACTCTGTATAGTGTAAATTGATTTCTAAAATTATGTATGTTTTAGTATGCCCTGTAACTTAAATACATCATTTATTTCTATGAACATTTTTTAACCTGCTTTGGTGACTGCATTGTCTAAGGCTTCACTTTCATGTTAGACTAAACTGCCGATGACAGGGAGGTTGGTGTTTGAATCCTTGTCAGGTGTGCTGGGGGTGTTTTTCCACTTGCCACACAAATGTGGGTACACTTTATTTAAATTCAACTTTCCTCATCCCTAACTCTCTAGCATAATTAGTACATATGCGTATAACCTTAACAGGGAGTAAGATACTGTTAAAAAAGAGACAAACTCTCCAACAACAGGTAAATTAAAGTCGGAGACTTATTAAGTTCAGCCATATGGGAAGTAAAAATTATTCAAGGGGCTGTATGTAAAATTAAATAATGAACCAAGCTACAGAATCTACCCACAAAATCAATAGAAACCTTTACCATTTGGGCTTACTTTCCAGTTCCCCTTTGTAACATAAACTGCAGATATTGGAAGATGGTTGTGAATTATCATCATCCAGTAAAGTGTGTGGAACTAATAAGGATTCTGAGTTAACATTATTGCATTTGTCTTTAAACAGAAAGAAATGAGAAATTCTTTAAAATAAAATTCTGGAAAATAAAATATTGTATTTAAATAAAACCACCATTTTCAAGTTGTTTTAAATTATACAAAATTCTCTTCAATTATTCAACATCACTCTGGTGGCTAGTTCATATACTTAGAGGCAAAACTCAAGTTTCATAAGGAAAACTAAAATTGAGAAAATATTTCATTCCACTGGTTGGGTTTGGTATGATTTTCAAAGTGGTTTCCCCTGCACAGTCCAAGGCATCTTTTTACCAATATACTGGAGTGCTGCTGACGGAGAGGTAGAGGCTCGAATCCCAGCTAGGTGTACTAAGGGTTTTTTTCAGAAGGGTTTTCCACACTCCCACCTAAATGAGAATACAATTGCTTTCAATTCTACCTCCCACATCCCCGACCTATTATTGTAAATATGCTGTTAACCAGGGTAGGTAAGTGGACTTTGAGCAGGCATTCAAAGTGTTTTCCTTATCTTTTCTTTGGGTGAATGTTGATGGATTACCATAAAATTCACTTTTCTGATTCTCTGTCCTTAATTTATTGGGCATTGTACTATCTCAATTAGTGTACAGCCCGAATGGGTAGTAAGATGCGGTACTAAAAAAAACTCAATTAGACATAGAAAACTTTATAGTTATTAAATATATGATATATCACAATGAGATCTAGTACATCTTCTAACTAATATATGTACAATGTTACCTTGACAAATTTTCATTTAATAAATCATTCCATTTCATTACAACTCACAGGATATTCATGTATTTTTAATGTGTGGCACTAAAAATAAACACTCCCAGTGCACTTGGCCAGGAATCAAATTCTGGTCCCGAGTCATTAATGCAAATTAGTGGTCACTATACCTGGTTAATTATCCAATGTCTGCTGAAGTCAGGGAGATGAGTTTTGAATCCTGGTCTGGTCAACTAAGGGTGGATTTTCCTAAATGGTATCCCTTTCTCCTTCCAAGCAAATGTGGGTAGATTACTTCTTAGATGTTTCCTTCCTCATTCCATTAAAGTAATTATAATATATGCGTATAACTTGAACTGGTAGTAAAACAAGGTAATAAAAAAAATATGTATAGCCAATGTCATAGTATCATAGAAGCATTGTATTTTGTAAAATATATCATACAAATTGTAAATTTTTTTCAGGATTTAGAAAAAATGAACATACTTCCTACCGTGTGTATTTTAATTGTATGTTATCAATACCATTATAAAGAATTAACATTTCAAATAATTAGTTTTCAGGGACATCTCAAGACGATATAAACAATCTTCAAGCATGGTTGGAAACTTTGCTTGCCCAGATACGACCAAATGCTGTTAGCATAGTGGATAGCTTTGATATTTGTGATGAAGTTCTCTCTTCTGCCCTGGGTGCGCGTGATGGTAGAGTGTATGAACGGCTATTTGAAGAAGCAGCAAAAAGTCCTCTAAACAAGGAGCCAGTTAACAAATCTTTTCACAAATATCTAAAGCCATTTTTAAAATCCAACCTTTGATTTGGAAAGCTATGGCGACAAGAAAATTTAATTCTATCACTAGAATATTGGCATTCTAATTTTAAGGAAATTTTATTTTTCTATTTAAAAAATGTAAACTAAAACCAAGGGTAGATTTTATTATTATTTGCAATCAAGATTTGTGATAGTCCATTTCAAGTAATACATTTTCTCATCTAACAATGTGTTTATGTCCTATGTAAAAATACAATCATATTATCTATTGTCATCCTTTAAAGATAATTAAATCTGCTTTTAATAATTTAGAATGCACCATTACCAAATGAAATTTTATCTTAGCAAAAATTTATAAGATTCTATTAATATTTCATTTTATATTAGGGCTGAGCCGATCAGACCTTTTGCCGACCAGGCCAATGCTGATCATTTGGTTTATTTTCTTTACTATATTACAAAGGTAGTATGCAAAACAAACATATATTTTTGAATATAAATAATTTAATGTTAATTAAATTCTTAGCAAAAATATTAATAAACTTAAAATTATAATCATTGATAACAAATTTAAATATTTTGTCGCAATTACGTGGAAAAGGTGGAGGGATAAGTACAAGGTAGTTAAGTATTTAGACGTCTTTGGCATAAATATAAAATGCTCAATTGTGTATTAACAATTTATAATAATTATTTCAAAACTAGCACAAAGTTATTCAAAGTCAAAGATTCTGTTTAATTGTCATCTTTTCCTTGAAGAGTAGCTAACAAATAATATTATTTATATTTTAAATAATATGCTTAAACCAAACAATAGTGATGATGAAAAATTAAATATTTTAAAGTATTTAAATATAGTAATAAGTTGATATTAATAATATTAAAAAATAAGTGATAAAGGTGAAAAATTATCTAATCAGTCCAGTAGTCATGAACCAGTGTTAAATTTTTTTCGGTAATTTTACCCCTTAAATTTACCCTCTAGCATGTAATCCGCCAAGAATAAGTCACCACAGACTCCTTTAAAATGTGACTAATAAATAAGCCCCACTACCCCTTTCTCCTTTCCATCACAAAATATATTTCATTCCCTGTCGCAAAGCAATATTATAAAGGAAAATGTCTGTTATCCAGCTTAAAACCTATCAGTCATCAGCCTCCGCTGTTCAAAAGATTGGCGTAAATAATCTGGTTCAAAATACTGATCATCAACTTAGCCGACTGTGCCATAATTGGTTAGTGATGGGATTGGTAATAGGCAGAGGCAGGTTTTTATGGTGAATATTTTTTTTTTAATTCTCATTAATTTTTCAAAATGGTGGTGTTTTGTGTTGAAAATT
>CABFOW010004832.1:0-48392 GCA_902141385.1 Timema californicum | reverse complement strand
GCCAACTACCGAGTCGCTAATGGCTGCGTTGTCTGATGGCTGTGATCTTAGATAATCACATGTTCATAAGCTGACGACTTCCGCACGTCCATCAAAGACTCTGCCTTAAACTATGAGTGAAGAATGACCATGGGCACGGGACGAATCCTGGATAGCTCAGTGGTAAGAGCATTGGCGTACTAAGACGAAGGTCCCGGGTTCGATTCCCGTGTCCAGGTGTCATTTTTCAATTTTCAGAACCAAATAACTATGTTTGCAATTTATAACATTTTTTGCTCCTTTTGCCCTTTTTATTATAATGTAGCACTTTTGGCACTTTATGCCCTCTTACACCTTTTAACAGTGTTTACTACTCTTTTATTTAAAAAATATATACTTAATTCTTACACTCTTTACCAATTTGGCACTTTTGGCACCTTTTACATCTTTTTTTTATTCAGTACTCAGCTTAGCCCTGTAGAAATATTTTAGGGTAAACAGGTTAAAAATGTGTCAAAAAATGTCAAAAGTGCAAAAAGAAAAAAAAGTAAGATGTAAAACCAATCAAATTCTTAAGGGGTAGAAATGGATGTGAAATGTTTACATGTATGAACAAGGATTAAAATTATTAAAGGGTAAAAATGACAAAAATATTATTTAAAAAGGAAAGGAAAAAATGGGTAAAATGTCAAAAGGGTAAAAAGGTGTAAAATGATAAAAAGGGACAAAAAAGGTAAAAAGTAGATATAATAAAAATACATATTATGAAGCTAAGGAATAAAGAGTATAAAAAGTGTAAAAAGTGCCAAAAGGGTAGAAAGAGCATAAAGGTCTAAAAGGTAAAAAGGAGCAAGTGTGCCTGAAGGGAAAAGAAAGTAAAAAGGCTTTAAAGGCCGATTAAGGGTAAAAGGGATACAAAGGAAATATAATCAAAATTTTAAAATTCTGGCCTCCAGCTGCACAAGTTCGTGCACATGGGCTACCATAAC
Source organism: Timema californicum (assembly GCA_902141385.1). Taxonomy (NCBI): domain Eukaryota; kingdom Metazoa; phylum Arthropoda; class Insecta; order Phasmatodea; family Timematidae; genus Timema; species Timema californicum. The sequence continues at coordinate 47,424 of CABFOW010004832.1, read as the reverse complement.
CCACATTGCACAACTGTATGAAATGTAGTACTAAATCCATCTAGTAGAGATATATCTCCAGTTTTTCTGTTTTTAATTAATTAAAAATATTCATATATATATATATATATATATATATATATATATATTAAAATCAAGCCTTCCAGGTGTACATGTTTGTGAACAAAGGCTATTAATTTTCAGACCTCTACTTGCGATAGATATCGATCGCTCAATCCTCATACAAGACAGACACACAGATGCACAAACTCTTCATTTTATTAATATAGATGGCCAAGACCAGTTTATCACCCATTTATCGCTTCTCAACGGGTTGGTTTCATAATTCCATCATCCCATTTTCCATTTTATTTTATTTTATTAACCTAATTAAAATATATTAAAATTAAATACATTTATCTTAGATTTTTTTTACTTTTTCTTTATTGAACGTATTTAAAATATTTTCTAAAATTAATAAATGATGTACGGTGCACAGCACAGACTTTACAGTTTCTTAAGAAAAAAGGAATTTTATCAAAACTCGTAAGATTTATGAAACGAGATAGCATAAAGTTGCAGAAATACTTCAACTAAGAGAATAGATGAAATAAGATGCACGGCTATACAGTAGAAACATTGAGAAAAGAGGAACATCTCTGTCCACCAAAGAGCATAACCATCAATAATTTATTTTTTCAAAGTGTTGCATGAAAATTAATACGTTTGATCATATCAAAGAAACTATTTATTTTATAAAATAATATAGTTAAAAGTAAGGATTTTTTATTTTAGTAATACTAATACTACTTAACAATTGTATCTCAAATAGTTGCTGAGATATGACTAAAATTAGAAATGTCCACTTATATAAAGTAAGGTTCATGTGAAAATGAAAGTTGCAATTTTTTGTATGTTACAATGTAAACCAATCAAAACCTTTAAAGTGGATTTTGAGAAAATAGTTTTTTTTTTTTCTATTTTCACTCTTTAGTAAACTAGCCTTAATTTTTGGGTTTGTTAATTTATTCCAAAATTCCCTTGAATTTCCTAGAATTTCATGAAAACCCTACATAAAAAGTTTGAGCCCAATTGGCAAAATAGTTTCGGCTTTAGGCTGAGATTAAGACACAGATACACAGAAAAATGAAATCACGAACACTTTTTTTTTGTTTCATTGATTAAAATCTCATTTTCGTTTGTTTTTTTACTATCACTATACTTTTCTCTCCAAATATTCAAGAGAAATTTCAAAATAAATAAATTTATCTTAACTCAATTAACTGACCTGTTATTTTTGCACAATTGTTAAAAATATCAAATGTTTGTATAAATATATTTACAAAGGCTTTTGTTCACTTTATTTATTTCAAACACCTCTAACAATTAAGTCTATTACGATGAAATTCACAGCCTTTTAAATGTTAAAGGGGTGAGTTTAATTTAAGCTGTGTGGATCATTCTCGAACATGAAATGTATTTTCATGTCTTTGGATTGTTCTCTACCAAATCAACAAACATTAATATTTTGAGAATGTATTGAAATGCAAGCCCTAGCAAATCCACGATACACAAGCCTACAAGGTGGGTTTAGATACACTCAGTCGAACACCATTGAAAACGGACTATTCTACACACATATTCCATAATATTTTGTTTAAAAGACAGTAATGAACCACGGGCTCCAAGTTAGCGAGGCACGGGAAATATGTTGTTCCGACTCTACATGGATAACCCAAAATATAATTAAATATTTCATTTAAGCCTTCTTCTCCTTTACATATGGGGCCGCAAGTTATTCGAAAACCTTTTAATAATCAATGCACGTCAATATAAAACATTCCAAGAAGCTGCAGTCACATTAGGTATCGCAACCGAGGAAAACTAATGGCTTGACACCATTAAAGAGGCAATTGCTATTAATCGCTCCCGTCAACTAAGGGAATCGTTTGGATATGTATGTGGATAAAACGTTTCAAATAATGCAAGAGCTATATGGGGCGAATTTAAGGAATCTTTGTCTGAAAATAACGCAAGAGAGATTACTGTTGCTTAAGAAAATAATCACGCATTGTTAGATATTGAAAACATTTTGCTTACACACAACCCATCATGTAAGGCAATGGGATCGCCAATACCAACGATACTATTACAAAGTAATCAAAATTATTATGATGCTTTGAATAACGACAATATATATCGTGAGTTGTATGATCAAGCTAATTAATAACACCGTTATGTAATTGACAAAATACTTGAAGCCATAACCAATATATACACGAAAAAATGCTTTACCTTGATGCCCCTACTGGCCTTAGAAAAACTTATTTCCAACGCACAATAATGGAAAAAGTTCGCTCAGAAGGATTAGACTGACTGCCTTCCTGTTGTATTTATTGGAATTGCAGCAAGTTTATTTGATGGTGGTCGTACTATGCACAGTATTTATAAGTTGTCCAATCCAATGCATGATAGCTCTGTCTATGGCATCAAACCTGACACTGCACAAGCTATCAGAATATCAAACACAATCATCATCTTGTATGAAGCTCCCATGACTCCAATCACTGCACTTTATACTATTGATCGATTATTTCGCGATTTAGCAAGTGATGGTAGAAAACCTATCCCATTCGGAGGGAAAGTGTTACTGATATGTGGTGACTTTTGTCAAGCACAGTGGCAAAATTGCATCAGTGGGAGTTTGCCTGAAGCGCCACCGTCTTTGGCCAAAATTTACACAATTTCGCCTTATGACTAGAATGCGAGTTTCTGAAGGCTAACACGAATTTGCCTTGTTTTTACTTTAGGTTGGCAACAAAACATTGTTTGGAGCTACATATTTTGCTCCTCATCTTGTCCAATTCAGCAATAATCTGCTATGAACAAGCAGTTTGGTAGATTTCGCAGATGGACAAATGATAGAACAAACCATGACTGATATTTCAATCATTGACAAGGCAATTTTGGGTCAAAAAATAAATACTGCGCAAATTATATAGGAGAAATTCGATTGAAATCGCCTTGCGATATTTAGAGTTATTTCAATAACTACGTTGTTTATAGCGACGATATGAGTAAACAACTACACTTTCCCACGGAGTCCTTAAACAGTCTGGAAGTAAGCGGACTGCCCAAGCACAAAATGAAGCTCAAAGAAAGTGCAAATGTGTGGTTTCCGTTGACAGTTGATTTGCCATGACCATTAATAAGAGTCAAGGTCAAACTTTTAACAAAGTTGTGTTATTATTGCCCCACGCTGCTTTCGTAAGTGGGCAATTAGACGCTGCATTCAGCTGAGTCCACTAATTTAATGACGTAAAACTATTATTAACTAATAAAGAGCAGTGTTTTACACTATCAAGGTTGTTTATAAAGAGGTTCTCTAATTTATGTACCTGAACAGTTAACTAATTAAAATATAGCTTATTAATTTAACTCCATTATTAAAGTATACAATTTGTTATAATAAATGTAGTTTTGTTTAGCAAATAAATTTGTATTCAATTTAGAAATTAATGTTATAATCTTGTTATTCATATTTATATAAAAATTTAAAATGATTGTTTTGTTTAGTAAGAGGGTGAATTTTTCTGCTGGGACAACTAGTATTAATTAAATGTGCTATCTCCGGTGTAGTATAAATCATATTTAGAATCTAGTTTATGCATAAGTAAATAAAGGGCAATTCTAAACTCTCTGTACAAACTTTAATGGGAGATAAAACAACCTTTTACGTTAATGAAGGTGTATGTGTACAGACGTCACCCTTTGGTGCTAGAGGGCCGGCGCGTCGAATGAAATTTTTCACTGGCGTAATTCGTAATGTGGACTTCGTACGTTTAGCATGGAGCACTTGACGTGCTCTGAGATGGCGGAGATGGATCTAGCATATGAGAGGCTGGGGAATCTTTGAAATTGTATGGCACTCAATGCGTCAACTTGTCAGGCAGTCATGCATTACTGTTGGCGGTCGCCCCTTTGAGCAACTGCTGTAAAACTGATGTAAATAAAAATGTTGTTCGCACTTTCTGCCTTTCATTCATATACCAACAGCGCCCCATAACTCCTAAGGATGACGTCTGTGGACATACTTTCGCCAATGAATAAGATTTCTTTTCGAATTTCCTATATCCCGTTAAAGTTTGTGCAGAGAGTTTTGAGTCATTCTGTAGATTGTTTAGCATAAACATGGACATTGAATGTAAAAGAGACAAGGAAAGTAGAGGCCATGGGTATGAAGTATGCAAGGAGCATGCTAGCTGTCACAAGGAGAAACAAGATTAAGAATTAAGTTATCCAGGAAAGAGTAGGTGTATATGGAGTACATGAGATAGTAGAGGAAGCAAGACTGAGATGGTATTGGCATGTCATGAGAATAAAAAAAGAGAAGATGCTGAAGAAAATGTTGGAAATGAAGTATGTAGATAAAATACCGCTAGGGAGGCTAAGAAAAAGATGGGTGGAGCATATAACAGAAAGTGTTCAAGTGAGAGGAGAAGAATGGAAGAAATCAAAGGAGGAAGAGTGTTGAAAGTATAGAGGAAGATGGAGCCATTTTACTAAACTGACCCGGCCACAGGCTGGAATCAATTGATGATGATGATGATGATGATACATATTGTTTAAGTTAGATTACTAACTTGAGTAGAATATGGCAACTTGTTATCATAATGATTTGAATAGAGATTGACAAAATGATATAAGAATAGTTCGAATAGAGATTGATATATTGATATCAGGCTATTTTGAAAAAGGTTGACAAATTGGTATCAAACTAAGTCTAGTAGTGATTGATAGAGTATTGTCAGATCAGTACAAGATAATCTTCCCTTCTCAATCTAGTGTGAGTATGAGATCACAGAAATTTAGGGTATGATGAATAGCTCAGCTTAGGGATGTACTTAGTGTCAGTAAGTAACTACTTACAACAGATTATTAAGTTAAGGCAAGACAAAATTAGAACTATTATTTGGTTAGTTGTCAAATTCTCACATAAAGTTGAGTCAATATCATACATATAAAGAATAGTACATAATTATATCAGATCATTACAATATCATTAATATCCAACGGAATGCATGAAAATACTTGATACTGTATATTCTTGAAGTGGTAGAGTTAATGTTCAACAACATATGTTAATGATTGCAATGTGCCAAAAATATTACATTGAGTACTTTATGTATGTTCTTATAGTGACCAATTTAATGTTCAATGTGTGCCCAAAATATGTGCTTGGGTGTACAAAGGTCATTAGACCTTCATTGTTGACTCAAAGCATGAGCAATTTTAGAACATCCGGCAAATAAAGCCTACAGTTTTGAAATACGAATAACACACAAATATAATATAACAATTTTTTGCCTCAATTTATTTACCAAACTGTATTATGATATTTTTAATAATTTCCAACATACCATATTCTTCTTAAAAATTACGTCAGTAATATGCCGTCTAATGATAATATTTACCCATCGTAAACAGAAGCAAAGTTTTCCTATTAATTTTTGTGTCATCTCAGTGGCTGTTTATGCAGTTCAGTTCTTAAATTATGCTTAAATTCCTCGATACTCCTTGGATGATTGGCATTGACCTTGCTCTTAAGATATCCCCAGAAGAAGTAGTCGCAGGCGTTAGATCACAGGATTAAAGGTCCATCAACATTCCCATTTTTTGAGATGACATGTGTTGGGAACTTATCGAAGCCATCAGCCTTTTCTGCCAAATTCTGTGTTTATAGGTATAGTTTAGAATCTAGATGTGAGTGCTTAAACTGAAGATTGCACTCTTATAATAATTGTTGATACTACCAAAGGTCTAGAGTAGTAAGGGTTTGGTAGCCACACTAGGTATTGGTAAGAGCTTATCTGTGTAGTTGGTTGAGAAGTACCAAATAAAACACAAATGAAATTGAAGGAATACCGTAATAGGAATGTGAAAATATAAAAACTTGAATTATTTGGAATGCTAACTCTCAGAATATTGGTTATTCAAAACATAAAATTAGTTCAAAAATAAAAAAGTTTCATCTCTTAGAAATCAAATTAAAAAAACCAAACAAATAATCTGATCTCTCATTTTATATTAATTCTATAGCCATATTTAGGTTGTGTAGAATTTGCTAAGACAACACGCTAGCACAAACACTAGTTCTCACTGGACATAGGTTATTTCATGATTGGACAGTAAGAGACATATTGAAGGTCAATGTCATTCCATCCTGTGTTGGCTCCTGGGGGCTTGTGAAAACTAGTATTTAAATGTGGTTTGGGCTGTGGATTAGTGTTGTCACAAAGACTCCTAGCTAAGAGCTAGACAAAGACGTGTGCTTGGGCTAAGCACTGAAAGCTCATAGACCTAATTTGTATGCTAGCTTTTGGAATAACCTCACAGGGTAGGTACATCAAAAGAGCGCCATTTTGTGTAGTCTTTGACCCCCATAGTGTAACACCAAAATAGCACTATTTACAAATCTAGTGTATATTTCCTGTCCATGTTAACGTACGAGTTCCCCGCATATCCATACTAGGAGTGCGTCAATACTTGCGACCTAGGGTTCGTGACGTAGTGACTTGAAATATTATCGACTTGGGAATGCTCTCAACTATACACAATTTAAAATAACGTATAATGTAATAAATCATAAACGCTAAATTGTTTTAGAATTGTAGGACATCCAGACATTTTAACGTCTAAGGGCACTTAGCAAATGGAACCTTTCAATTGCAGTGAACTCCTAACCACTATCGTTCTGTTTAAAGAATGTCAACTTAAGGATTAGACCAGGATACAAACACCATATCTTAAGGTTATCTAATGAATTAGTGATTTTTCTCAAGACAGAAACTACTGGATTAATTATTTTGAGGTGAAGAAAACTAAGTTTGTATGGAAGACTGTATTGATGGCCTTAGCTTTCTAATGAGACTCGCTATTATTCTAATAATGGATAATGCTTATACCCCGTCTCCACTTAAAAGTAATGGGCTTATCTTGGATGAGTAAGCTGCATTGTATATAATAATAAAGGTCAATATTGTAATCAGTCACGATAAGATTTCTACCTTTCATGGTAATCGGAGTGTACAAACAATATAATATTTTTAAAAATCTGATAGTGAAATTTTTAACCACAACTTTTTGAAACGTATCTAAAATGTTTGTACAAATGTATATAAGGTTTTTGAGCCAAATATCGCCATTAAGTGGAATTTTATTTCCAAAAATTATTTATTCGGTGCAATTAGATAGGTTTGCGTGTCTACAATATGATACAAAGTTTTGAAACATTCGGTACACAGGGCTCATAGTAAAAACTAGATAATTACATTTCCTATAAATGAACATACTCAACTCAAGCTTAGTAAGCGTTGTTAAGCTTAAGGATGAAGGTAACGCAATATATATTAATGTTATACAATTTTAACTTTATTGTTTTCATCTCCACCACTAATGTTCTGGAAAATGTCAAGAAAAGGCGTTAAAATCCCGGTCCAGTCTACTGAGGGTGGTTTTCCTAAATGATTTTTTCTTTCTCCTTCCAAGCAAATGCAGGTATATTTCCTTTAAAATACTTAATTCCTCATCCCTATCCCATTAGAGTAATTTTCATATATGTGTTTAACTGAACAGGTAGTTTGACGCGGTGATAAAAAAATCAATCATATAATAATTTTTTAATGTTTATATAATTATTTTATTTATAGCCTTTTTAAAAACGATGATAATTCGATCAATTATTTTCAATATAGTTTTTAATATCATAAATAATTGCTATATATGATTCCCCTGCCCTTTATGACAACACTTAAACATAAATTGTCAATTAAAAATGCATTTACTTATATATTCAAAAATTATTTAATATTTTATTATTGGTTATAATTTGTATATGTCCCACGCATGTCTTGGTAAAATTTCAGGTTAACAGATAAAATACAAAAAATTGTGAAAAAATCATCACAGCTAAAGGTGGCGTTATTTGGTACAGCCAACTTACAGGACTAAATAATGTTAATGAAATGTGGTATTTTATTTTTTCAATTTGATTTTTATATTTTGAAACTAGAAAATTATGTTAGAAAACACACAACCCTGAATTTGTTTTACAGTTTTCATTTTATCTGACGCTTCTTCGCCGTGCTAAACTGTTCAAAGCCTAATTAGCTGCAACGTATCGATCAGATTGCTAATCACAGTGGATGCTTAGGCATACAAAGAATTTGATCATTTTATAATTTAATCTTATCATTGAAATTGAGTAGTAAATTAAAAATAGCTAAATAGCCTATGATAGTTTGACTAATTAAATTTTAATTCTATTATCTAGCATAAACGTGATAATTTAACATTTAAATTTAGTTCTGATTAACCTTCACATTTCAATGAATGAACAGATCTGAAAATAAAATCAAAACTAGGCTATCTTTATACACAGGGTGTTCCAATTTATCTGGGAAGTAAGTAGACTCCAAAACAACACAAAATATCCTTATGAACATATGTTTTATGTTAGATGGTTCCCAATATAAGCTGGATCTTGCTGGAATTGTTAATACACTCCTGTTGCACCTCTTGTAAGTGACGTATCACTGATTATACACAGGCAGGGCTGCAGATACACTAAGAGGCGTGTATCAAGAAGGGCAATTAACAATTTCTGTGTTTTTTTAGGTCTACTAATCACACCCAAGTTACTGCCCGCATAAATCGGAACATCATGTATATTATAATAAAATGTTATTAAATTGTGAACAAATCATATTGAGAATACATTATATCTGCCCTTTACCACTATTAAAACAAATTTTCTTTACTCAATGATGAGAGTTGAAAAAATATCAGCAAAGAAACCCGTAAATACTCTAATTAGATTATTTTTTTCCTTAAGCCAATTCTTGGTCAAACTAAATACCTATTAAATACTACAACCCTAGTTTAGTTGAATCGTTAATTTATAGAAATTTTTCAATAACTTTACTGTATTTTAATATGTGAATAGTTAAGTTGTAGTAAATAACTTACGTTCATATATATATTAATCTTTTTCTCAATTTATTTACAAGAATACAATTTCCAATTACTGTATCTTGCTTTTACTAATGACATATAAGTTATCAATTTTATTATTTCTTAAGTATTATATTGAAGACATTTCTTACTGGTACTGTAATTCTAAGATAAATATTTATAAAAATAATATGTTGAATGCTAACAGTATTTAATATGCTGAGATATTTATTGTAGTTCAAAAAGTGATGCATCACTCGGCATAACACTGTATGATAATGCTGAATTTAACTCCATGTATGAGGGAAAATAGCTGTAGCTGCTTAAAAAAAAGCTCTAGAAAATTTTACTTGAATTAAAGGTACATCACGGGGAGTTGACTTAGTAGCAATTCGTTTTATATAACTGATCATACCATTATTTCAATTGAGAGGATGTTCAAAACATGTATTAGTAATAGCTTCATGGGATGTATCCTCATTGATATATATTTTTTTAAATACACAGCTAAAAAAACAAAGGAAGACATTCTAGCCTTCGAATACTACTCTGGGTTCCATAATAAAGGTTTTAAAGAGAAATAATGGGTGGTTCTTTTTTTCACCCTTTACTGACTTTTTTCTGGCCATTATAAACAGTCAATGCAGCCACCAAAATATATTGTGTCTTGGCATTTCTCTTGTAATTCACAATATTAACAAAATAACCTTAGCCATCACATTAAAACCTAACAATAAACACTAAACACTTGACCTTCCATGATGAATTATGTTAATCGAGTAATAAATAATACAAGCCCTTACGTAAATCTTTCTTTCTTTTAGGCACTTTCTAAAATTTAAATGGGTTATTTTTAAAGACAGTTGTTGATCAATTAACCAGAAATGTTGGTTCCAGGCAGTGTCTGTGTTATTCCTCTCACCTACCCTTGTCAAGTCTTATCCCAAGCTAGGCAATAATCATTTTTATCAAAGAGTATCACTATTAAAACTATCATATTTGAATTTAATTTGGGAAGGAGCATTCATGACCATGTCTGAAATCATTTTTATATTATTTGTCTTTATTAAAACTTACTTTCACGACTATGTTTCTAATGTGTTCCATTTATTTGAGACTAAAAGTAAACAATCACCTCCTACCTCCTCCACAAAGTATAGCTTTCATACTTAAAGATTTTCAAAAATAGTTACTTAACTGTTATAAAACATCTTTCATTTTTATTGGTAATTTATTTCAGTGTAGTATTTGAGTTGAAGACAAACAAGCGCACTAGTAATATTATTAATATCTTAGGTGACCTGGTGGTCTAGGAGTAAGGTGTCGGACTTCTATGTTGGCAGCCGGGGTTCAATCCTCGGTCCCGGCACAGATTTATCTGATTACCAAACCCTTCCTTCACCTTTGACAAGACATCTTGTGAATGTGGGGAATGCCAGGCCTCCACCGTGGTTCGGATTCCACGTTAAACTGTAGGTCCTCCATTTAATCTCACAATCACCCTACCATTACACATTAGCGTAAGTGCGTACAACCCGAATGGGTAGTAAGACGCGGTGCTAATAATAATAATAATAATAATAATAATAATTTATACATAAATATAATACAATATTTACAAAAGCAAAATTTTTGAATAAATACACTATATTCACAATAGCAGAAGACAAAATGGTAAAAACTGCCGTTAGCAGCCATCCAATCTCCGAGAGTTAGGTGACTGTTTAACTAGCTTGCTTTTTTTCCTTACTCTAGCCAAAAAGAGTAATGGATCTGTTTAATGTTTCATATTAATCATGTATTTATGACTATAACAAAAATTAAAATTAAAATATGTTCATGTTTCAAGGCATTATTTTCAACTGCAACTATTTTGTTTAAGAACATGTTTAGTAGTGATAGCACCCACTTCGGTGTCCACATGGTCTAACGCGCTACTCTCGCAGTAGACAGTACCGCTAATGACGGGGAGGTTGGTGTTCGGATCTTGGTCGGGTGTATTAAGGGTGGTTTTAGCAAAACGGTTTTTCATTCCCTCTCTACGCAAATGCGGATACACTTCCTCTAAATATAGCCTTCCTAATCCCTAAAGCCATTAGCGTAATTAGTACATAGAGATATAAACCGAACGGGTTGTAAGACATGGTGCTAAAAAAAATTAAACACTGTTACTGTGCTGGGCATAAGAGAATGTTTTTCCTTTCCTTTCCTTTTTTTTATATGAAACACAATTTAGAAGCGTAATTGCTTCTTTTTGTCACAATCTCGATTTTTACTATCTTCAACTGCGTTTCTCTCAAAGCTGTTGTACTATGACGATATTTGTTCTTGACACAGTTTCCATTTAATTTTTTTCAATAAAACATTAAAGCCATTATGCACGAATTTTGGAACGTCCTAACAAACAGCTATATTTTCTAGAACATGATTACAAACACCCCAATTTTAAGTTCATTTTCAAACTTTTCAAATGACTTGAGCAGTCAAAATATTAATAATATAAATTATGTGCGCTTACAGATGCTATATATGATTTGGAATATCATTTTAGACCTTATTCTAGTTCATGGGTATTTAATAAAAAGGCATAAATCATAGACGTACGTGTGTGGTGGGCATATACCTCATTTACATAAATCAAAGCAGACACCGGTAACTCAATCTAAATAACATTTGGATAAACTAGATTTCTAATCATGTATGGCATATAGTATTTATTATTAATCCCTAAATATTAATATTGAAATATGTTTATTAAGCATTTTAAATATATAATACAAATAAATAGATATATTTTTAGCTTACCCATGATAAAATAACATAAAGTTTTTCATTCATCAATGTCTGAGATTTTTATTAAATTAAATTTATATTTACCAACTGCAGAGCCAAATTTAGTGAATTATCTCAACGAGGGAATTAAATTGAATTATTACCTGAGCGCCTTTAAGAAATGCGGCAAAATTTCAATAAATATTTTCTTAAATAACACAATTTTTAAAACGGTATCAGCTTATCCTTTCACACAAGTTTGTGTAAACAAAATATTAAACTGTGGTTACAATTTAATATCCATAAAGGAAACGAAACGACTTAAAATGGAATCAATGCCAATTCACATATTGGTTTAGATATTCAAGAAAATTGCATTAGACCAGTGAAATGCCATAAAAAATAATTGTTTATTCAATTAATTCAAATTATTCCCTAATATTAAACAACACTATTTTCTAGCAGCTCAATAAGTTACACCTCCTTTTAAAAGATGCGTAGCTCCGTAGTAAAGCAAGCCTCTCCCCACAATGTTTCCGACTGGTGCAATGCTGTGTTATGGTTATATTCTGCTTGATGCGATGTCATATCCCTTGCTCTCCTTGCCTTTGCATTGACCGTTGGTTTCTTATCCCCCGTGCCGGTCCGTATTTAGCGAAGCGACGGACAGCCAATCATCCCTGCCCCGTCTGTGGGAAACACTACGTGAACGAGGGAAGTCTTCGCAAACATCTGGCGTGCCATCCAGAGACGTCGCAGCTCACTACGTCGCTAAGGATGTGGCCGTGTTCTGTGTGTCAGGCGGTCTTCACGCACGAGTCAGGTGAGCAAACAAACGCTGCATGTGAACCAGCAAACAAAACAATAGCTTGCAACCCCACAGCCACAGTGCATATATCCGCAATACCGCATCTCTGAGCAACGCAAATACCGGTTCCGCTCAGACCAGAACATGCCTAGTTCGACCAGCTTAGTTCAACACTGTTAACGGGTGACCTGGCGGTCTAGGGGTAAGGTGTCGGACTTCTATGCTGGCGGCCGGGGTTCAATCCTCGGTCCCGGCACAGATTTATCTGATTACCAAACCCTTCCTTCACCTCTGACAAGACATCTTGTGAATGTGGAGAATGCCAGGCCTCCACCGTGGTTCGGATGCCACGTTAAACTGTAGGTCCTCCATTTCATCTCACAATCACCCTACCATTACACATTAGCGTAAGTGCGTATAACCCGAACGGGTAGTAAGACGCGGTGCTAATAATAATAATAATAATAATAATACTGTTAACATGTTTGCACGTATATTGGATCACTCATTTTTTGAGCGTTAGTTAAGGTTCTAAAAAAGAGAAAAATAGTAATCTAGCAAATATTGGCTCTATTCGTTATAATCTCGCGTGTTTACTCTCTCAGATTAAACTCACATTTAAAAAAGTTGATTTATCTAAACAGAAGTGGTCTATTACGTTAATTTTTAGATTAGACTTGAGGAGACATTTTGTGATGCGCTTAATTGTTTCCGGTAACTTTAAGCGTGATCTGGTCTGATCATAGTGGAACAAGTGTTTGCTATGCTATACATATCGAACTCTCCCAGGTGTGTTGGAGGAACACGTGCTTGATTTAATCTTACCAAGAGCGTTTACCCAAAGGCTTGGATTCGATCTGACCAATAATTATGAATCTACTTGTACCCTTCGTTTACCCTGAGAGGTAGAAGTCTTACCTTAAAAAATTGCACTATGGCCCTATATTAAAGCTGAGCCATAGCGGAACAATGGGAGGTAAGCTTGATATGTATAATAGAAGGTTAAATTAGGTGACGTGTATAGTAATATGGATAACCATTACGTCATGTTGACTTTCATTAACCATTATGTAATATATTGGTCTAATTATTAACACTTTGTTTTCTATTTATAATTGCGAGGAAAGTTAGCACTTAGAGATAAAATTGCCATTTTGTTTGCATTATAGATTAATATATAAACTTTTTCTGAAGTAACATGATATAAACTGTATGTCAAGTTCCATGTGTAGATAAATAGTGTCGAGCCTAGGGAATTGATCATTACCTTGTAAATTGTACACTCATACACATTACTCACTCTTCCAAATTTTGAAATTCATTATTCATGTGTAGTGGCACAGGAACTGAGGAGGTACAGGAGTAGATTTTACCCCCCCCTTCCCCCCCCCAAAAAAAAATTAGGGGGTAAAAAGTATTATTTCCCACTCCCACCCCCCTCCAAAATAATATAATAAAACTTTTAGATATTTTAAAGATCTAATTGAGGCAAGATTCAAAGTTCACAAAGTTAATATAATAAAAATAAAAAGTGCTTGTAGCATACACTGAAGAGATTTTGAAAACTCTATTAGTGATACTAGCTACATTAGCTACTGCAGAAAGAAGGTTTTCAATGCTTGGACGCATAAAAAACTATCTGCGCTCCACGATGAGGCAATGTAGACTAAATCACCTGTGTCTGCTTAATGCATACCCTGAGAGGTTCAACAAAATTGAAATTGAAAAAATAGTGGTTTTATAGCTAGTAACAAATATAGGGCAAAGGTGTGTATGGAAACCTACTTTAATATTTAGTGTTTCATAATTGGGCCGTATCAAATGTAATTTGTCTTAATTTGTTTTGTGTTTATTTATTCTAATGTGGGGCATGCCTAAAATAAATTAGAAAAATTCACAATGGACCGTTAAATATTACACTTTCCTGATATTTATTTAATCTCAAAAATGTGTTCTCCCCTATAACAGTTGGGTTTTTATCCTGTACACAAGGCAGACGATTTATAAGATTTTCATATGATATCTGATGATAAAGTTAGTATAATGGTTTAATTTGTCAGGAAATCAACCTTCATTTAACTTTTTATTATAGAAAAATACTGAAGAAAACTAGTACTAGCACTAGTGTTCTATATATTTCAAAAGTTCGGTCATAAACTCTTCTTTGAAATTATAACAATAATATGAAATATTCATGATTGCGTGGATACCATTAACTTTGCTTGGATGATATTGAGTTACAAAAAAAAAAACATAAACAGTTTAACTCGGTTGTGAGTTATAATAGCAAATTGTCATAGTTTTGTGTATGTAAAGAATAACATCGTAAATAGATAATCACTGCAATTAATGTGGATTGGCGTCTTTTCATAAACCTGAAGGTAAAAATAGTTCAATTTGAATGTAGAAGCTATTTAAATTTGTAACTACTATATTGTAAGACAACCATTAAACTTTTTCTAATCATAATATTCAAGTATAAATTTCACTGTTTATCTAAATGGAATAATTATGTCAATGTGGGGAATGCCAGGCCTCCACCGTGGTTCGGATTCCACGTTAAACTGTAGGTCCTCCACTTCATCTCACAATCACCCTACCATTACACATTAGCGTAAGTGCGTACAACCCGAACGGGTAGTAAGACGCGGTGCTAATAATAATAATTATTATTATTATTATTATTATTATTATTATTATTATTATGTCCCTCTATATTAACTTAAAAGACAATATATTTTTACTGGAAAAAAAATTATATTTCAATAATAAACAGCATATTATATATTTATCCTCTACCTTTGTTTTTATTGGTCCATATTTTATAGAATGATCTGTAAATTATCTCTAACTAGGCCTAATTAATAATTCTACCATAAATTTAACCTCAGTTTGGTGTTAAAAATTGATCTACTATAAAATATTCTCAAGAATTATCAAATTTTTTAAAAAAAAACATTTATATTGAAAGCAAAATTATGTTTCTGTGTAGTGGTATTCATATTTTGTATGATTAGTTTCAATCCTTATTTATAATCATCATACATACATACCTATCACACCGTTCCCTTATGGGGTAGGCCAAATACTGTTCAAATAGCTCAAAAAACAACTCCGTACTTAATCCATCCTCACTAACTTTATTTACACTTGCCTATTCTCACATACTCCCTTTGCTTCAACAATACTCATACATATTTTATTCTTAAAATGATTAATATATCGTGCGTATAACCCGAACGGGTAGTAAGACGTTTTGCTAATAATAATAATAATAATAATATATCTTTTTGACACATTTATCTACAACATTTAGCCACGTCTTACATTGCCTACCTCTTCCTTTTGATCCACACTCTACCTTCATATATTTGTTCGTCACTAGATCCATATTCATCCTCTCAACATGTCCAAACCATCGTAAGACACTTATTTCCCATCGACCTATTGGATTTCTTTTCGAATGCACTTAGAGATGTGGTATCGAAAAAGAAATATCGATACCGTACTCATTAAAAGTATCGAAAGAAAATTGTCGATGCCGTACTAGTATCGATATAAAAATATCGATAGCAGTATTTTAATCTGGAAAAATGTTTTTTTTTATCTAGTAGATAATAATAATTTCAACTTTTGCATCATAATTATATTTTCATATTTATTTAAATACTGAAAATTATAATGATTGAACCCTATAAAAGCTTATTTAGTTGGTGATGAGAATGCTCATTGATAAAGGGAAGGGTGTTAAGTAGACTGGGCCCCACTCGTATGTTAATCATTCAGGCGGCTGTGTTGATAAACAAAGATGAACAGCTATGAATGATGATAAGTTAAAATATATTGAATGCTAGAGTTGCTTCTTGCTTGTCATCCAGAAAATGAGTGAGAGTTGAGAAATATTGTAATTTGTCCTTCCTCCACAGTCCACTCTGGTAAACATTTAATCAAAGCATGAGTGAATAATAATATTTAGCACCGCGTCTTACTACCCGTTCGGGTTATACGCTTTAAGTACTAATTACGCTAATGGAGTAGGAATTGGGAAGGTTGAATTAGAGGAAGAGAACCCGCATTTGCGTGGAGGGAGAGTGGAAAACCACGTAGGAAAAACCACCCCCAGTTCACCCGAACGAGATTCGAACCACGATCTCCCAGTCCTCAGCAGTTGAGCTCAGCACGACAAGCGCGTTATCCAACTACGCCACCGAGTTGTTTCTTTCGATACCGATCTGATACCGGAGGGTTAGTACTAATATCAGTAAAAATATTGGAAAAAAGTTATATAGATAATTTTTTTTAAATACTAGTATCGAAAGGTAAAATATATATATTAGTAAAGCATAAATATTCAAGATGTTAAACCATGGATGTTAAGGAACATCTCTTTACTAGAAATTAACTATGCCAGAACAAAGAAGTAAAATTAATACCTTTATATCTAATTAATACGCATCGGTAAGCACGCAGGCTAACGTCAAAGTCACCAGTAGAGTTAACTGGGGACGGGAAGGTTGAGTTTTGAATCCCGGCTGGGCGTAGGTATTTTTCCTAAATAGTTTCTCACTCTCCCTCCACATAAATGCGGGTACACTTCCTATTTTACATTCTTCATTCCTGCCTTGACACCGTAAAATGGAGGAAATGGTTTTATTGTGAGAAATAGTTCTATCAGTCAGTCCTAAATTACACACACACACACACACTTTAAACACGTTATCAAAACTATTATTATTATTATTAGCACCGCGTCTTACTACCCATTCGGGTTATACACACTTACGCTAATGTGTAATGGTAGGGTGCTTTTAAGATGAAATGAAGGACCTACAGTTTTAACGTGGAATCCGAACCACGGTGGAGACCTGGCATTCCCCACATTCACAAGATGTCTTGTCAGAGGTGAAGGAAGGGTTTGTAATCAGGTAAATCTATGCCGGGACCGAGGATTGAACCCCGGCCACCAGCACAGAAGTCTGACACCTTACCCCTAGTCCGCCAGGTCACCACTTTATCAATGTAGCCAAAAGCTATGTAGAGTATGAATTAACTGCATCATGTTTTAATAACAAATATTTACTGTGATTGTCACTGTCACAAGTATCCGCCCTAGTGATCGTATGCTCTAAGGCGCTAGCTACTCTTGCAACAAACTAAACTGCCGATGATGAGGAGATCGTGGTTCTAACCTTGTCAGATGTACTAAGAGTGGTTCTCCCTAAATGGTTTCCCACTCTCTTTCTCTGTGCAAAAGTGGGTAAATTTACTATAAACTCTACCTTCCTCATCCTTACCACAATAGCGTTATTAAAAATGTGTATAATCCAAACTGGTAGGGAGAAGTGGTGTGGGGGGGAGGGGGGGAGACAAATGGAATAAACTAATTTCATTTTCATGAATGTATTTGATACTATTAGAAATGTGCAGGGAGACCTGGTGGTCTAGGGGTAAGGTGTCAGACTTCTGTGCTGGTGGCCGGGGTTCAATCCTCGGTCCCGGCACAGATTTATCTGATTACCAAACCCTTCCTTCACCTCTGACAAGACATCTTGTGAATGTGGGGAATGCCAGGTCTCCACCGTGGTTCGGATTCCACGTTAAACTGTAGGTCCTCCATTTCATCTCACAATCACCCTACCATTACACATTAGCGTAAGTGCGTATAACCCGAATGGGTAGTAAGACGCGGTGCTAATAATAATAATAATATAAATGTGTCAGATTAAGAGGTGAATTATCCAAAATACAATTCAACTTTGAAAAACTTTATTTTAAAATTGCTTGGGATAAAAATTTGAATTTAGGGAGTTTTCGGAAACTTTGCCCTTCTCTTATCTTAATGTGTCTATGTTGGGTGAAAATCCCGAAAACGGCCAATGGATGGGATTTTTGCTCAATCCTAGATGTGGATGTTTTAAAATGACCAACCAAAGCCAGAGGTTATATTCAATTTCGGGCTTTGGTTGTCTCTAAACAGCCAAACCTAGTATTGTTCAATAATTACTAAACTACTAACGTTTGAAATAACATTTTATTTGGTTTCCCGACCAAACTGAGCAGGAGGCACGCACCCAATTTTTAGCAAACGTATGAATTTAAAAGGGAAGGGGATCTAATTAATATGCAAACAGAACCGGACAGAAATTATAAACTTATTTTAAATTATCAAGACCACCTTACCAAATTTGTTTTTTTTTAAAGCCTAACATAACCTAACGACTGTGTTTACAACTTTGGCGTTTTAGTAATTGCATAGGTTTGGCTGTTTAGAAACGGCCGAATCCAAAAATTGAATAGAACTTTCGAGCTTTGGTCATTTTTAAACGTCCAATCCTAGGATTGAGCGAAAAAATTCGTCCATTGGCCGTATCCAGAATTTGCGTTCAACATCTATATTTATTAGACAAGATAGGTTAATCTTTCAGTTTAACAACTCTATCAAAATCGAAAGAACGATTGTTTCAAACTGTCCAATCCCGTCGTGGTCAAGTTTTCTGAAGCTTCATGGGCACTAGTTTATTATATCACTACTTGCAACGCTCATTAATACCATTACTAGTTATTTGTTAAATCTATTTATAAATAAAAAAATTGTTTAAAAGACTGTATTACCAGTGACGGGAATACGGGGACACTGGAAATTCTTAATTATCTGAGCATTAAATGAAGCAACCTCAATTTAAGTATGTAAAGAGATATTAAGTGTACAATCTTAAGTAGGTGGTTTATTAATGGTGTTATGCATGGGTTGTTAGTGACGTTAGTGTCATTAATTGTTGTGAAATATACAAATTTTACATTTTCAGGATAGACAGCTAAATGGTTCCCATTTATTGGTCAAATTAATACTAAACGTCCCTTGATCACTGCCCTTATTGATATACTTACATACATACATACCTACAGTGGCGAGCAGAGATGATACTTTTTGGGTAAGCTGAGGCATGAACACTCATAAAGGGACACCCTCAATGATGTTGAAATGGAATTTTCGTGAAGTTATATAATACAGTACTAATAATAATAATAATAATAATAATAATAATAATAATAATAATATTTTTCCATTTCAATTTCCTTTATTATAGTGCTGGCCAACAGTCGTGGGACCTATAACAGGCCAGAACTGAAAAGTACACAATTGCCATACAAATACATATATTTACATGAGAAAATAAGAAAAAAAATAATAGCCAAATAATTTTATATATATATATACTGATGAATAGTTTAAAAAAAGTAAATAATAATGATAAGGATAAAATATATCAATAATAACAAATAACTAGAGAGTAGTAAAGTATACATATTTTAAAATCAGTAACAATGTGCAAAAAATAAATCAGAATATTGTAAATTTAAATATTATTGGCAGAACTTCTACAGGATAAATTATTGATATGGGGTAGTAGTAATAATAATGATAATAATAATAAAATAATTTTTATTTATTTATTTATTTATTTATTGCTATACCGTCTGTGAAATATATAATTTGGTTCTATTTTTCCTGTTAAATCACTTTTCATTCAAAATACAAAGCCTAAATAGAATTATTTAACAAAAAGTCAACTGAATTGAAAGAGTAATTGTTGATGTCTATAGAGTACCCCATTTATTTTTTTACGGTGCATGCACTAAATCCTAAAACATTACTGATATATAATATAATACTAAATTTAAAACAATTCAATAAAATAATTAAATTAAATTAACACTCACAAAACTAAACTAATTTAAACTGAAATAAACCTTTGAAACACACTCTGTATGGTCATAATGTAACACTCACGAGTCAGGGATGGCCGGCTTACTACAGTAGCCCCGTGGCTTCTTTGGTGCTGACTGACAGCTCACAGCTGACTTCTGATAGTCAACATTTAGGTATATAACAAAATGTTGACTGTCAGAAGTTACAGCTGCTAAACACATGTTTTTTGCAGATCATATGGTTCGGCGTAGGGATACATAATTTGGTCTGGTAACTTTTTAAATCTGTCAGTTGTCAGCTGTGAGCTTTCAGTCAGCACCAAAGAATCCATGGGGCTACTGTAGTCTCCTTCAATGGCTGAGATGAATATTTGCGTGCTCATTACCCTCTTAGCTCCCAGCAGGCCTAATTCTACGGGTGCGTTAGGCGGAAAGGTATCAGCTTATTTTGGCCAAAGGAACTGACACATTTACTTCGCGCGCTTGCCGACATGTCACTACGATTTTTAAGAATGACCATTAAAATTTCAATTTTACATCTGTTTCATGCAAAGGGATTTTTCTCTCCTTTGTAAAAAGCTTTTGGCATAGCTAATATTATCCTGCATACCCTGACGCCTTGATACCGCATACTTTATGATTTTATGAAAATACACAGGTCCACATTAGTGCGATAATCGAACGATTGTCTCTCTCCAACGCTCAAAAACGGATCATTGCGGAACGCCCTCCATCTTTGGGATGCCATCTGCGGTATTTTGGATATACGTGATGCCCGTTAACGTAACACTTTGAAAGTTCTTTGGATAGTAGGCCTATTTGCGGAATGCATGGAGACAATCGAGTCAAAAGCTCACATTAGCCATGTATCATATTTTTTAATTACAATTTCATGTAGTTGTAGGTTGTTGTTTGAACCCGGAATTTCCGAATTTATCTTGAATTTTATATCGTCGGGTCTTATTTATTCCTGGAATCATAACAGTATATGCACTTGTAACAGTCCTCATTTTTGCCACCCCACAGTATATATAAAACACTTGTATTCCCTTTAATGTCACTGCTCAGCTACCTCAATACATAAATGGTTTTTAAATAGCTTATAACCTTTCTAGAGAAACTCAACATAACATTTTAAAAAATACCGCATTCAAATATATCTAGTGATTATATTGTTATAAGCGAATACATATGTACAGAAACTATCCTTTATAAGGATCTCTGAGTTCAAAACAACCAACTTACTAAAATATTATTTCCCTTTGGATCACTGGCGTGGCTAGAAATGTCCATGGAGGGGTGGTGGAAGAGTGGCATTGATATTTCACCCATCTCCTTCCCTTTCTCTATTTTTACACCAGAAAGCTTATAGCCATGGTGTGAACTATATAAAATATAAAACTATTTACAGACGAAAAACCTGACTCACTTACTCACTATCGTAGCTTCCAAACCTGTAGGCCTAATCTGGAAAGTCGGCAGAAAGGTTCCTTTTAGGCCGTTTCAGGTGGAAGGCATCCGATAAGGAGTGTTGTGAGATTCAACCCATAAGGGGGTGAAATAGGGGTTGAAACTTTTTTTAAAGGTATAAACGTATCTTCTTAATAGCTTGAGCTGGAAAAATGTTACTAGGCAGCGAGGCCCTTTTTAGAAAACGGGCCATAGGCTTTTGGATTTATTTTTTATTTTTATTTTTTAAATTCAATCCCTAAGATGGTGAAGCAGAGAGTTGGTGGTTTTCCGTATCTTCCAAACTGCTTGATCTGGAAAATGAAACTTGACATGGGCCGTCTTTTAATTTAACAGGCCAGAAGTTTTTTTGTGATTTCTTGAAATTCAATCCCTGAGATGATAAGGAAGCCAAAAGGTAGTGTTTAGTAGCGGCCACCTTGAAACAAAATAGTGGATATAAATATTAATTAGCCTTGGCCTCCACGTAAACTGGTCATCCGAGCTATGTCCATAAAAGATCTAAAGATAATATTGTGTAATTTGTTTTTTGCATAAAAGAGTAACAGAGAAACCACAATTCATTTATATATATTATAATATTTCTTTTCTTCCAACCCAGATTTTAATTAATTCAACCAAATCTAGTCAACATTTTTAAATTCCCGCTTCGAGGTGCACACGTCCATGCACAGGGACTACTATATATATATATATTTTTTTTTTAGACTTCTTCGTGCGGTAGATAAAGTGCAATGCTCATGACATGTAAACAAACTCTTCATTTTATTAATTATATAGATGAGTTTACAAATTTAGAATATGGCTGAATCATAGAAAACCATCATACAAATTGAATCACTATCATAAATGGTGTTCACAGACACAAACGACGTTTTAATGAAACTAAGATTTTTAGATTCCAATTATTAAATAAACCTCCAAATTTGTCACAGATGTTTTTTTCAATATATGGAAGCAACCACTTATCCATGTAGTCCTGGATCATTATAGATCTAAGTATACTCTCGACATGAATCAGATTAGGAAAAGCTCATTACCAAGAGCTACTTCTGACAGGAATCACGTTAAAGTCTTTGGTAGCCTTCATAAATTGATAAATTCCGTAAATACTTTTTACACACCAGTGGTTCTGAATCCAGTCCAGAAAGTGCACCACAATATGCATATTTGTTACGTTAGTTTAGAAAATTTATTTCTCCTTCTAATTACTTAGAAGAAAAGCCAAAAGAGCTTGATAAAAGTAAAGAATCATCTAGATAAATGTCAAGTTTAAACATCTGATTTTAGGTTGTATCATTTTTTAACTTTTTTATTTTATTATAGCTTTGCTCAATACCTTTAAATAAGGAATTGACACATTTATATGAATTTCATTTTTCTTTGTTTATGTTAGTGTTAATGTTTTCCTATCTGTCGTCTAAGCATAAAACTGCTGGTTTTTGTTGAATTGCAAGGATATCTAATTTATTTTTTTCAAGTGACTTTAAAATTTTTCTGTAAGCCTCAATGAAAAAGTATCATTAGAACGCAGTGTTATAAGTGTCCATAATGGTCAAGTAATTCAATTGCGAATATTGGCTCAGGCTTCAGAAGGATGCCTTTCCATTTAGCTTTTATTAATGGAATTCTGGTGGTTATATTCCCTTCCATAACAATGTGCACAATAGCAAATAACTCGCGAAATTCAAGAAAAGACAAAACTCAAGATTTAAGGAATGTGCGAAGTAATGCACCGTTCATACAAATATAAATGTATTTGCCATTAAGGATGCATTATCAAAACGCAACATCAGCACAGATTGCAAGATCAATATTAACTTTTCCAATACTATCCTTGAGGTGTTAAAAATGTTTATCAAATATTAGCCCAAAATTGCTGATTTATTTTGATTGTCATCGATGGGTTGGACATACGTGCAGGGGCACCGGAACTTTTCTAGTGTTGATAAGGGGTGTGCAGGGATCAGCCAAAATAAGCTAGGTGTGAAGGACGTTAACCCCTTAATCAAAGGATTGTGGGCTAGGTGCTATTTGAAGAGGTCCTTCGCCCTAAAATTGTTAAAATGTACATACATATTCCTTGAAACTATTAAGGGTGATTGTCGTCTATCTTTTTTAATCGGATGTCTCTAAAAGCACATATTAAAATAAAAAGATCCCCCCATAAGTTAGTTAGAGCTGTTTTTATCTGTAATTAGAGTTCAACTTCCACAACTTGTAACTAAGAGTTCTTTCACAAAACAATTATTTCTTACATTTGTGTGTGTGAGCCTGCCTCATTAAAAACAATGTTTGAAGCCACATTAGGGGGAGGAGCGTGGCCTACCTGCTCCCCCACCCCCCAATATTATGCTTTGTATTTACTATTGAAATTTATTCTGTAATTACTCTTTGGATTTGGCTAACAAGTTATAGAGAAAAATTAAGAATTTTACATTCGACAGGAGAATCCAACATTGATCACGTATTTTAAGACAAAATTTTAAAAAAGCAAAAATCAATTTTATTTTATTCGTTTGATCAATAGCCTACAACCTTCCCGGTTAAAAAAATAACATAATTAAAAAAACTTCATCTCAATCAGATAAGCGGTTCCACGAATAATATTCAACAGACATACACACCGACACTTTGTTTTATAATTAGTATAGATGAGTCTAAATATATATTTTAAAACGTGGGTGTATTATTAATTAAATTATGTTACATAAGCTATCAACGTATCCTGATTTCGCAAAGAAAAATGTCCATGCTTTTTTTTTTTTAACTTTAACAAAACCCAACAAACACATTAATTCTAAAAGGTTAATAAATAGTACAAACTTTTTCATATAGTAAACTATAGAGTGGAACAATTTTTTCTAAAATAGGTTTTAAGTGAGCTACCCTTAAGAAAGTTTTTCGTAGAAAAACAAGCATGTAGTCTTGCTAATCACAATAAACACTCTCCAAATATAAATTTCAAACAAAATTGTTTACACAATTTTTAAAAATATTAAAATTTTCAAGTCGAGTTATATTTAAAATACCTTAAATTAATATATATATTTTGTAAAAAAAATATATGCCTAATTATCATGAATACCAATACAAAGGTGCCCATTTTGAACTCAATCCTAAGGGTAATTTTAAAAATATTACAAATATTCTAAAATCTGTCATAAGTCAACTACCCTTGAACTAATTAATATTTTAGAAATATAAACATATGTTTCTATTTATAATGTAAAATAGTACTCAGATACTAGTTTTGATTTAAATCGTTAGAACTATTTTCGAAAAATACAAACCTTTCCAAAATCAAGCCGTTAGTAAACGACTATTATATGTTGTTGTTTTTTTGTTTGGTTTTTAAAAGTAGATCATCTATATTTTTAAAAATGAATCATAATATATTCATTTTGAACCAAATCTTTAGTGCAGTTTTTAAAATATATCAAATTCTAAAAAAAATCAGTTTTATTTGTAACGTCAAACACTCAACCAGATATACATTTTTAACAAGATCGTTACAGCAATTTTCTAAATATTTTGAATTCTCAAAAATAACTGCTCAGTAAGCTACCCTTCATTGAATTATTAACCTAAAAACCAGTATACAGTGTTATTTGAGAGATCAAACACTAACAATATATTCATTTCAAACAAAATTGCTCCATCCATTTTTGAAAAAATTTGAATTAAAAAATCACTCATTAGTAAATTATTCTTAAGCTAGGGGCTAGGGTCAAAATAAAAATAAAATCATCCTTAGGCATAGCCATTAACCATATAAATATCAAGTTTGAACCAAAGCTATCAAACTATTTCAGATCTGTGGTCAGAGACTGATAGACAGATAAACTGATAAACAAGGGAATAAACAGAAATGTAAACCCCACTTTTTTGGGTTCGGGGGAACATATAACGTAAAGATTCGTCATAATCAAGCTAATAAAATGTTCTATTACAATATTTTCTATTTATGAGAAAGTAAATATAATGTTTGGTTACTCTTTTATAAAAAAAAATAACTTCTATATATATTTTTATTTAACAATGCAGCTATTTAAAAACATGAAAATATTGATTACTAATTAATTATACTATAACCAACCCAGCCACTCAGGCTCAATGGAATTCTCAAATAAATGTATGCCTACAAACCTTATCAGGAATACATAAAACATACATTTTCTGTTGAAATTCTTAGATCAATAAACGTCTTCAATATTATTATAATTTGTTTGTTTTGAACACAGAAGAAAATAGAAATAGTCCAGTAATCGTTTCATTGCCAATTAATAAACTAACCTTTCGTAAATTTAATTAAGTAGGTACTTGAATACCGTACCATAGCTTATGTGTGTGTTTGGTTAAGAGTCCACCTTATATAAATGAGTTTTTGTTTGATGCTTAGGTTGCCATCTATTAATCGTATGCTGGACTAATAATAATCAAAGGTTGTTGCTTCGTCTGGCCTCTAGCAGACTTATGGTGAAGTGTAGACAACCTTTAACACGCCTTTTGTTCTTTATTAAATAAAATTTAAGACTTCTGGTTCGCCATTTGTGGACGTAATACAGGATTTTTTTATCAGGGTTGTTTGTATGATATGTCTGAATGGCGACCATTCCGAGTTGAAACAATGCAGAATTTTGTGGACGTAATACAGGATTTTTATCAGGGTTGTTTGTATGATATGTCTGAATGGCGACCATTCCGAGTTGAAACAATGCAGAATTTTGTGGACATAATGAAATATTTACATTTATGTTTGTTTGAAAAAAAAGTCTGACTGGAGACTGTTCCGGGTGGGCACAACAATCGTATGCCCTATATGTTGGTTGCTCCAAGAAGCACTTTGCAACCCTTGTGACCAACTTTTATGTTGGGTCATCCAACGATCTCTTGGCTTTCCTTATGGCCAAACTTATATATTAAATTATTATAGGGGTCTCATAGGCTTACCGAGGGATTATTCCTCCTCCTCTTCCCAAAATCACTCCCCCTTCCTAGCTTCCGTTGAACACTGACTTAGGGTATAGAGGTAATCCATGTGAAACTTTGGAACTATCCATCCCAATTCAGTGCACGCAGATACATTTAAAACCATAGTATATGATTTTTCCATTCCTGTCCCAACCCTTTCCGCTGGACGATCAAGGAAACAGAGAAATCTCTAAAGACCGACCTGGAAGGAGTATCAAGGCCAAGTAGTACATGCTCTCCAACGAACAATCTCAGCCAACTAACTACAAAGGCAAAATAACCATATGGTGAAATATTTCGTCAAGAGAGGTTTTATCGTAATTTATCGCTTAGAAATGAAATTTATGGAAGTCAATTTTTTCGAACCATGTCATCACCCATAAGAGTTTAAAATTTGCAAAAGATTGTTACCACATAGGTGTAAATATTGGCCAGAGGGTTATCACAGTCAAATAATTATATTTCACCATTTTATTTGGTCATAATTCAAGATTAAAATCAACTGAATTACATTTTTGGAAACACTTAAAAACAATTTAATAGCTATGTCTGCAAAAATAAACCTTTTTAGTAGTTAGTGAACACTATAAGCATATATTTTTATCTAAAATATAAGGGCTGTTTCTAGTACCATGACCTTTACAATAAATAAATAATCTTATTATTTCATTAACTGGTTTGTAGCTTTTACTTGCGAGAATAATTTTTACTCCTTTGTCCAGCAGCTCCTTAACATTTCAGGGGCATAACCATTTTTAAATCTCACACAACGACAGTTAATTATTTGATTAACTTAAAAACTTTCTGCCCAATAGATGCCAAATGTCCTGGCAATAACTTTAAGGGTTTCAAGTGTAAAATAAAAACTAAAAACAAAAATAGCTCTAAAACAAGACACAAGCTATTTCCCAACGTGTGTGTAATACTTGCCTTTGAGATAGCAATTCCGAAGCGTATAACCCGAACGGTTAGTGAAACTCGGTGCTTAAAAAACACTTATAACTCAAATTAAAAATTATAATATATTAAAGAAAGCTATTAAAATATATTTGATCTAAAATCATCTTAATCGCAAATTAATTCAAAGATAAAATGTCATCTCCTTGTCTCGTAGTTCACCTCATGATGGCCACGGAGTTTTTTTTCTTCTTATTTATTGGCACCATATTTGAGGTTTGGTAATAGTTATGCTGGGATGTCAGAACTGATCAACAAAAAGGCAATATTATGTATTAACTAAATATTATATGTGGATCTTATTTTAATATTAGGTGATATGGAGTGAAGAAAGATCGTAAGGGTCTCCAATGCTGTACATTCAAGTAATAATAACTTGGCTAACAGTCACACTTAAATAATCAATTTACAGTCTAAACATAAATAGCCTCTTCAAGCATCCTTGTATTGACAATAACAGAGCTGCATACAATTGAATTTGTACCAGCTATCACCAAGGAAGCGGTACGTCAATTATACATAGACTTTAATAAGGCCTAAGATTCGGTTAAAAGGATATAATTATATGACATTTTGGTTAAGTTTGGAATACCCAAAAAACTGGTCACGCTAATTGAGGTATGCTGGAAAAATACGCGTTGGGTTGGATCTCACTAATCAGATGATCTCGAAATACATAGTGGATTGAAATAAGTAGATACATTTTCCCTATTACTCTTTACTTTAGCATTATAATATGCTATTAGGGACTGCAAGACAGTAGGGAAGGCTTGACATTAAACAGTACATACAATACAGCTATTAGGATATGCGGGGATTAAGCTTTGTTAGGTAATAGTAAGGAGGCTGTTGAAAGAAATGAAGACATTTTATTAGAGACTAATAAGGAAATAGGTTTAGAAGTGACCGCTGAAAAGACTAATTATATGGTAACACAGAGAACATAGACTGAGGACGATAATTTAGATATTACTGCAAACAACATATTATCATTCAATAGGGTTAATGAATTCAAATATTTAGGAACAATTTTAGCTAGCGATAACAATATTATATTGGAAATTAGGAAACTAATACAGTCGGGAAATGTTTGTTATTACTCGGTTTTTGGCGTCTCGCCTGCTGTCAAGAAATGTAAAACTCAGAATATACAAAGCCGTAATTTTACCGGTTGTTCTCTATGGGTGGGAAAGTGGCCTTGTTCCTTAAATGGCAAAAATAAGTTGAGAGTTTTCAAAAACCAGGTGCTCAGAAAGATATTTGGTCCAAAAATGGATGAAGATAGTAGGTAGCTGTATACCTTGTACTCATCATCAGACATTGTTGGGGTGGTAAAATCTCGCAGGTTACGGTGGACAGGTCATGCAGTGCGAATGTGTGGGACTGCAAGACAGTAGGGAAGGCTTGACATTAAACAGTACATACAATACAGCTATTAGGATATGCGGGGATTAAGCTTTGTTAGGTAATAGTAAGGAGGCTGTTGAAAGAAATGAAGACATTTTATTAGAGACTAATAAGGAAATAGGTTTAGAAGTGACCGCTGAAAAGACTAATTATATGGTAACACAGAGAACATAGACTGAGGACGATAATTTAGATATTACTGCAAACAACATATTATCATTCAATAGGGTTAATGAATTCAAATATTTAGGAACAATTTTAGCTAGCGATAACAATATTATATTGGAAATTAGGAAACTAATACAGTCGGGAAATGTTTGTTATTACTCGGTTTTTGGCGTCTCGCCTGCTGTCAAGAAATGTAAAACTCAGAATATACAAAGCCGTAATTTTACCGGTTGTTCTCTATGGGTGGGAAAGTGGCCTTGTTCCTTAAATGGCAAAAATAAGTTGAGAGTTTTCAAAAACCAGGTGCTCAGAAAGATATTTGGTCCAAAAATGGATGAAGATAGTAGGTAGCTGTATACCTTGTACTCATCATCAGACATTGTTGGGGTGGTAAAATCTCGCAGGTTACGGTGGACAGGTCATGCAGTGCGAATGTGAATATCTAGAACCGTGTTCAAGATATTGAATGGCAAACCCAATGGTAAAAGACCACTGGTAAGACCCAGATAGACTTTAGAGAGATATAGAGTGTAATGAGATAGAATGTATATAAATAGGGATAGGTGGCGTTCTTTTTTTAGTTTGGTAATGAACTTTCGAATTCCTAATGCCATACTAGAGTAAGTAAGTAATGACCAAGAAAGTGAAAGAGAAATATTGAACAACTTTATTTTCTTCTACATTTTTATAAATATATACCAATTGCTATGAATATTATAATTTAATACAATTGTTAATGTTCTAGTAAACATAGATAGATATAATTTGAACTTTATTAGATAACTGTGATTATTTTGATGCATTTGCCTTCCTCTAAATATGGGCACACGGTAACAATATAGTACAATGTTTAATTTCAGGGCTGCTCAGTCATATGGAGCATATGCGTATGGATCCCAAGCACCAGTTTGCTGCTCAATATGTTTTGAGCCGTGCAGCTGCGGAGCGCCGAGAAAGGGAATCTCTTCTTGCTGCTGCCGTAGCCGCCTCATCGGCTGGTAGCCTTGCTGGTTTGGGTGGTGGAGGTCCATCTTCAATGTGCGCCAGTCCATCTGCTCACTCAGACAGCTCTTCTGGTGGGGGACGGCTTTCCAGCACAGGTTCAGAACCTGGTGGTCTCATGAACAACAACAACAATAACAATAAGCTGGGTGAACTTTTGAATGCTCGTGTAGCTGGCAACAATGGCATTCACCAACAATATGGTGCAGAGGAGTTACACAATGCCAGCCGTATGGCAGCTATGGCAGCTATAGTAGGGCAGAGTTCAGCTGGAGTATCAGGAGGCCTGGGTAGTCCTGGGCCCGGTCCTCTTGGTGTCGATACTAGCACCGCAGCGGCAGTCCAGGCTGCTGCTGTTAATCTTGCTGCAGCAATGAGGATGGGTGCCACTGGCTTAGGTGGAGTGACATCTCCAGGTGGTCATAATGGAAATAATGGGGCTAATGGAGGTTCAGGGTCATCTACCACACCTCCAACCTCTGCAGATGGAAGTGTATCTGCAGCACAAGCGCAAGCTGCAATGAATGCGGCAATGAGAGCAGCTTCTATGGCAGATTCTATGAGATCTATGGATGCAGCCATGCGGTCCTCTATGGTTGTAGATTCTGCCATGAGGTTGGATTCAATGGCAAGCCATCATCATGGGAGTCATCAAGCTCATCATAATCATCAGCAGTCACCCGAAGCAGCAGCACTTAGGATACATCAAGCAGAAGCCCTTCTTAGGTCACAGGCTGAAGCAGCACTTCGACTTGCTGTTAGTCAAGCAGCTGCAGTTGCTGCGTCAAGTAATAATGGACCTCCTGGTAGTGGAGGAGGTGATGGCAACCCATCATTGCGTCATCATAATATGGGTACAGCTGGTGGACATAATAGTGGTAATGGTGGAGGGGGAATGAACCCCCATCATGCACATCATAATCAAGTGTCTCCGGATCTGAGTGAAGCTTTACGACTACAGGAACAAAGACTAGAGCAAGCACTAAGATTACACGGTGGTGATCCAAGGGCTTTAGGATTCAACCTATCTTCATCCTCAGGAAACTCTCAAAACCAACAACAGAATAACCCATGAAGTCATTATTATTATTATTATTATGATAATTAAATGAAAACAATAACTACTGATATTGACATTTATATGCAAGCAAAGTTTCCTGAATGCACATAATAAAATGTGTATTATATTTACAGAAGAAATATTGCATGTGAATTTATACACATTATATATAATATTAAAACAATAAATTATAGGATAAAAAATAGTTTTTTTTAGAAACATGTAGGTAATGCTCATTTTGAAAATTGTGTAATTTGTTCGCTAATATATGCTATTTCATAGACAAGGTTTTGAAGAATTTTAAATCACTCTTGTTCAATTTAACTTCATTTTATTTTTAAAAATATATTTTCGAGAGAAAAAATGGGGAACAGATTTTTGAATCAAAAGCTGTTCTTTTTTATATGCTTCAATTAAAGCAAACCTCATGAGGAACAATCTAGCCATAAAATGATAAGAATATGACATAAATAGTGTGTTGTTATTACTATCCAAATAATTTGGAGGTCTAGTGTATATATTATTATATGGTGTAAAAATGTGTGTGCAAGTGTGAATGTGATAGGGAGAAATATCTGCTATGAACAATATTAGTATAACTTCGATTGTGTTCAGAAAGCTACCTAACTAAATTAAATAAATTATTAAAACAACAAAAGAATATTAATTTTTTAATTTCAGAAATATGAATATATTAGTTTGGCAAGGTCAGAGATAGTTATCAAAGTAAAATACTTAATAGAAAAAAACATTATTCAGTTCTAATACGTTGTAGGCTATTCTTAAAATCCCAACTATATACAACCAATAAAGGTAGTGATATAAATAAAACATACCATTTAATTTGTTTGGTTACATTTACGAAAATAATATTTATTGGCTGTGATTATGATAATTTTTTAATAGATTTTTCGAATAAATAAAATCTTTTTTTTAAATATATTTCCAGATTTTTTTGAATATTTTCTAAATAATTGCTATTTAATTTAATATTTTTATACTTATTCAGCAAATTGTATTTTTCTGGAGTTTTTTTTTATCTTCCACAGTTTATAAGCATTAACAGCATTGATATTAGCCTAAAAAGAAAATTAATTACTACAAATATTTTCTTTATAAATCTTATAAGTGAAAAGAGAGTTATTGTTCTATTGCATTAATTACAATATGTTACATAGAAATCGTAAATATATATATAAGATGAAAAGATATGTTATATAAAACTAAAAGTACAAGTTTTTTCCTATTATGATTATTATTATTATTATCATTATCATCATTATGATAACATTGTTTTGAACAGTTTTATTAAGTTATGTTTATTCTAAATATTAAATAATGTTTATTTGATTTCACGATATGTGTGATTGTGGGCATGAATGTTGTCAACTTATGTTTCCTCCCTTTGAGAGTTAGTCATACTTTAACTGGACTATTCAATCAGTAGATATCAATCATGGTAGGGTAAGGAATAAAATTTTACATAGACAGATATAAAATAATGTTACATTTGGATTGTTAAATTTATTTTGGGTTTTATTATTTTCATAACAAAATCAATGATGGGTCAGTAAAAAAAGTCTCAAAAATATTGTAAACATGGCATATTATCACAATATTTTATAGTATTATACTATTAAAACTCTTTGGTATAGTTCTTCTTAAACTTGAAAAAATAATTCCAGTTATAGTATTACAACTAAATAAAATTAGGTATGTAAGAAGCTCCTCATAAGCTAAGCAATTGTTACTATATGAACTGTTTATAATTGGCTCCTGTACTACTCAGTTGAGCCAATTTACTGCACAATATTCCCTTTACCTCACTGTACAAAAGTAACCCCAATATCAACAATAGTTCCAAGTTTTCAGTTTGTAATTATTATTTTTTTCCATACAACTTCAAACTTGAAGTCAAGAAAAATATGTGTCCATAGTTTACATAATGTTTATTGTTATCTTACTTAATAAATAAAAACATATTGTACTAAAACATTTAATTGTATCAAAAGTGATAAAACTGAGTTATGGCTAACTTCATACAATGAAGTTCCATTTACAAACCACGAGGTGTACATACAGAAAGCTTTGATAATATTTCATATGCATCAATTCATGGTTTTCATTAATATTTAGTTGATTATAGCACAAAATCACGTTGAAAAAAACAAATATAATTATTGCTCTTTACAGCCAAAAGCATTTTTCAAGAATATACCGGTAATTAAGATATAGATTCTCATGAAAAGTTATTTTATCAGGTTATAAATGAATTTTAAAAATTATTTAAATATCAATCAGAAATAAATAATCAAATCATTACCACTGAATAAATATTACATTTTGGCATTTGAATATTCATTTTTATTGTAGAGTTCAACCAAGATGAGCTTATAAAATATATATGATTTTGTAAAAATCATTTATAAACTGGTTGTATGAATTAACCATGAGAAACAATCTTTTCAAAGACATTTTTATGTAAGAACCGTTATTCTTGTTTGATGTTATTCCCAACAAAATTATGCAGGAGAAGAACCAGAAGTTATATTAAATAACAACAAAATTATTTAGCATATTTGATTCAAATTAATATAAAAATGCACACTCACAATACTTTGTTTATACCATTGAAATATACTTGAATGTGTCATGTGTTTATCAAAACCATATAAATAAAAGGTTTCGTTTGAAATGTATTCATAGTAATTATAGTTAATAAAATAGCTCATATATGTGAGATATTTGTTTAGCTATAAATATATATTACAATACAGTAATATATATATATATATATATATATTACAAGATGTGTTTGGTTATTAAAATAATTTGTGGTACTTCTTCTAAACATTCAAAATCATCTATATTAAATAATTATAGTTTTTATTTTACATAGAATTATTTATAAATATCTCACTATATTTGGTAACCACCACCGGCAAATATTGATATTGTTTGAGTTTAATTTTAGATCACAAATAATAATAGGTTGCAGAAAACACATATACATTCTGAGACGACACTCATGTTATGTATTGCATTGACAACACTTGCCATAAAATATTTTACAATAGAACTAACACATTTGAGTCAGACACTCAAATGTTCCACATTACAAACTATCTGATGAAGGTTAAAAAAACAACACGTTGTTTTTTTTAGCAATAGCCCAAGTACATTATCGATTACTCTAATGTACCAACTTACACAATCATATCCACACAGAAAATAAGAATTTTTATGCAATTATTTCCTTGCAATAGCCCAAAATACACAACAAGTACAACACTTTTGTGTATTCATTAACAATGCACATGCTCCTTTCATACATATAAATAGCCACAAATATATGATATAGAGTGCATATACTCTAAATGTATTGTGTCCATAACAAACCAGAAAAATGTGTGTTACAGCACATTTACAATAGCCCAAACCATGTGATGTGTACAGACACCATTACATGTATCAAACTTCNAAAAAAAGCCCAAAACATTTAATGTGTACAAACACCATTAAATTTATAAAAATGAAAAAAAAAAAAAAAAAATTAAGGAAACATTTTTTTTTGCAAAAATGTGTTTCCCTTTAAAAAAAAAAATACCATGTAAGTCATAATGAGTTCACTAACTTTATGTATGTACGTCTAAATATTACTCTACTGTAAAAGTAATAGAAAAACATACATATTATACAAATATAATAATTTACAATAACATACAATAGCCCAATGCATGCAGAGTTTTCACTCGTATGTACATTACTCATACCAGAGAGATTATTCCGGAAATAAGACTTCATTTTTTATATGAAATGGTTGTATACCCTTTGAATAAACAAGTTTAAGTGTGATTTATGGCATTCTATGCTAAATAATCTTGCATTTGGCGATGTTGAATTTAAAATAGTCGAAGGAAAAAAAAAGAATATTATTTCCGGATGACTTAAAGGTATTCACATACATATTATTAATAAAAATAACAAATTGTCAAATATTTCTCAATAGCCCAAATGCATTTATAGAGTACAACTACTCTAGCTTTGTAATGCAAATATAATTGTATACCGTACTTACATAAATATATGTACACATTTGTAGCACTAAATGTGTCCAATAGTGCTCATCCTTGTTTCTAATAACTAATATTATTTCTGTGAGTTAACAAATACATTAATTTAAATTATCTCTATATATGAACAGAATCAATTTATTTATATTATTTACTGTACATTAAATGCATCAAACTAAATTGGTGTTCTGAAAAAAATCTTCCTGTTGATATACATAGAGTTGGATTACTTGTTATGTAACAATACACATGTTGGTGTCATAAAGACACAATCCAATTTTGCTGGCCTACAATTTATCACAAAAATCTGAAATGCCGGTGTATGTAATAGTAAACATAATCTTACATATAAATATTCAGTATATAATACAGGTTGCATTCAAATATTTTATAGAGTATTATTTATCTCTTTCATTAACATTGATGTTTACCCTGGATTTATTTTTCATTCATAACATTAACTTTAAATCAAGCACAAGCTCTTGATAAATTGATTTAGTAATAGGCCTAATATATTATCGAAGAATTTTTGTGGGTTTAACTCTGAATAAAGGTCAATAGTTATGCTAAATTATTTCATATTCACTGTCCATAAGATACGCTATAAATTGTAATTCCAATATTAATTTAATGTTGTGTTTTACTAACATTTATTTACTTTAACCATATTAATAAAAAAAACTATCATTCAAAGTCTAAAAATACATATGCTGAAAAAATATTATATAGCATACAACATTTGCTTTTTTGCAAGCTCAAGTATTACAAAAAGGAATAAATAGTCCTCTAAAGAAACTATATTATTATTATTATTTATATAATTTTTATGCTTGAACTCGTTTTAAACACTAATATTAATATATATTAAACTAGTATACATTGACCAAATGTTTTAATTTTGTTAATTTTAATTTATTTGAATTTAGAACTTATTAATAATTATGTTTCCCAAAAATGGCTTTCAAGACTATCAGCACTAAAAATGTGAGAAGTACCCAAAATTATGATAGAGAAAACTACATAACTATAACATTTTAATTTATTAATGTATTTGCTTTAATTAATATAAGGATATATATTACAACAGCTTGCATCCATTATTTTACTGTAATAAAATTATAATGTAACACAGAATGCTAACATTGGTTTTGTGGAAATGTTTGTAATACCAGGTAAAAATTTATTTAGTATATATGATGCTTTAAACCAGTATGTTTCCTGCAGGTCTGACATTGAAACTTGGGTTGTGGTATTAATTAAAAGGATAAAAATAGTTACTAATTATAGAGATATTTTCTTGACTAAACTTATTTATTTATTTTAATAATTAAAGTAAGATGTACCAATATTCTAACAATAATGGTTTCTGAATATGGTGATTGTTGTTACATCAATAATAATTGAGTTTTCACTATAATTATAATAAATCCTTATTAAACTTATTACACTTAAATTAGTCAAGAAACAAAAATATGTTTGATCAAGATATTGATTGAAGACATTTAAATCATAATTAAAATTATAAATAAATGATACACTGTGGTGTAAATTATGATAAAGGCTACTAAACAAAATGAAAATTATTAACACGTGTGTCTAAATAACCTATTTATTTTCATTATTGTTCATAATAATCAGATATTTTAAATTAATAAAATTAATGGAATAAAACATTTTAAGTTTCAACACACTTTCAAAGTTTCATATTATTTATTAAAGTTATTTCTTAGTAAGTTTAAGACAAATAGTGATGAAAAGGCTGTTGTCAAATTAAGCTGAGTTATATTTGAAGTATTCAAACTGTCCACTAATCATTTTACTTGTCTACAGACAATGAACATGCATTATGATACAAAGCAAAATCTAAAGCAAAGCATGTTCATACTTTGTTGAAGGGCAAATACCATACTGAAGAAGACTATATTATTGGCAAAATAAATAAATCTAACGCCAGCCTAGCAACACTCCGCGTTTCACAATTACATTAAAATCTCATAAAAGCACAATAATACTAAATTTGGTGAATTAGAACGTGTTTTAATTTTGTTATTAAAAATATGCTATGAATACTGGGGAATTATAATTAGCAATATTTAAGTGGCATGCACTCGAAATAAATGATTTCCAATCTGAGTGTTTGATTCAATCACTAAGCTTAAAGAAACAAACACATATCCAAGTAAAAATTCAGATCATAAATTGTGTGAAATTTCTTAATGAATGTCAATTAAATATTATTATGACTACACACATTAAAATGTTGTTTTTTTAAATCGACCAAATTTAGAATATATACATTAAATCTCATGTGAAAAAAAAATCAATTTTCTTTATACTATTGGATACAAAATATTATAAAGGTGTGTTTTTTTAAATATGGAAAACAAACTAAAAGTCATTAACTAAAGGGCTGTTTGTTTTGTAAGAGTTTTTATTTTATGATAAAAAATTAAATTCATAAAATCTAGAGTCTGCGCTGTTTATACAATGACCAAGAGGGCTGAGTGTGTAAGAGAGTGTAGAGAAAATATTTTAGGATTTTGAGTGGCATAAGAGGGTCCAAAGAGGCCCATGTGTTTAAGGGCAAATTTACAAGATATTGTGCTATTAAATATGTTAATGAGTAAATAATAATAATAAGGATAAATTACCACACATCACTAGGCTTAATTAAGCTCTGTTTATTAAACGATTTGTTTATTAAATTGAAAAGGGAATTTTAAAAACCCATATTTTTAGATTTGGCAAAATGTAAATCTGACAGGAACAGTAATTCATTCGAAACAAATATTTTAATTATTATGATATCTGTAAACTATTTGCTAAACTAATAAAAATGTTATTTATGTTTAACGTACTTATATATAAAAACAATTGATTATGAGATGATAAATGTGTTTTCTTATTAATCCAAATGCCATGTTTTCATTTAGTATGGCAAAAACTTACAAATTTAGATGTCAGATCTCATGGAAACAAACTGTATAATATATTAATATCAAGTAATCACATTCAAAAAATATGTTTGTAAGGAACAGATTTATTTTTTTAAATATATTTCAAGTATTGTTAAAATGATGGCCATCCAGATTATTTATTTTAAAATGAATTAATATTTTATATTTGAAGAAAGAACATTATAGTTATGTTAAAATATTTTGACATTTACTATAGAACACAGAACAAATTAACTTTCATTAATTTGTTTTATTCTTAATGTAATTACCACTATCAAATAAAATGTTTACAACCTTATCACTAATTTCATCAATCTACACATATTCAGTGGAGTTATTATTTTTTAAACATCATATACTAAAAAAGATTAGATTTAAATTTATATTCCAAAGAAGAAAGGTTAACCATTATTGTTTTGATAACAGCATCATTCCCATTAAGTTGTATTAATTATTATATAAAAGATGAGTTATTCAACATGAATATAATGGTAGTATTGCAAATTATATTTTGAATCATTTTTTAACTATTTATAATAAATTTAAAGTAAATTTAATTCCAAAATGTGTAGGCCCTATAAAACATTTGAAGAACAATATGGTGCCCAAGTTTTACAAATTAGTGCTTCAATAATAATCCAAAACTTATGTTAGGAGAGATCTCACCAAATGATAGAAGTGTGTATTATTTAATAAGATCGTTTAAATGGCATATTCTATTTTTTGGAATTATATGTGTATTTGGGGATATTAAAAGAGTATCTATACTAATATCTATATTTCACTTTTGATTGGTCTAAGAAAAACATAAAATCTTTACATAATATTTGCATTGTTTCTAATAAGGATTTGCGAATATATGTTATGAACTATAATGTATGTGTACATAATTATTACTGTAGAAATATAACTAATACAATTCTCTTCAATGTTTTATAGAACATGTTTTAAGTTTTTACTTGTTAATTGTCTGCCATGTTGAATGTATATCACATTCTTCACAATTTTGTAGTCAATAGTAAATAATAAATAGTAAAACTACTTGTGTGTGTAACTGTTTACCGTTCAACACAGTCTAAGAGTTATATTTGCAGGAGATTAATCATACAGAATAGATTAGGTTACCAATATTAATGTTAATAATATGCATGTACATTAAACATTAGAAATATTACAGGTAGTTGAAATATATAGATATACAGGTAGGTTAGGGGCTTTCTCTAAGGTTTGCACTAAAAATAATCACTAAATAAAATGTGTCCTCCAGTTTGATCTTTAGCTTATATTAACACAAATGAAATATTGTTTCTAATAAAGAAAGTTTGAATAATTAATTTTCTTAATACAGACAAATAAATCACTAGATTGCATAGTATTTATAATCTTTTTAAAAAATTGGCAAAATAAATGTGGTGGTTGTTCAATATTTTTTATAAATTTATCAAACTACATAATATTTTTAATTTAGATATATCAACTCTCAATAAAAGTGTATTTGTATATGTTAAAAAAATTTCAAATACACTGTAATGCTGTAAGGGCAGTAAAATGTTAAATATGTTCACCAGTCACCATATAATATTAATTTTACCTCCTTTCAGAAATGAACACACGTTAATTACCATCTGATATTATATCTGGAGAAAAGTGTTGAGCTATTTTTCAAATATGAATTAAGCAGACACTGTTATAAGTCTTGAAAAATGATACTAAAGATATTATCTAAGAAAAATGTTAATTCAAGAGTGTTTTAATAAATAATACTCAAAAAAATTGCAATTTTAAAATCATTATAAAATGCAATTAACATCAAAACATAAACTACAACACTATGTTAATTGCTACAATGATAATCATATGAAAATTTAGTTTCATAAAAATGTGATACAGTTTATGAGGTTGATTAATGCAAACTTTGGTAAATCCAATTTAAAGTGAAATATAAATATATATACATACAAGAGACATTATAAATAATAATCTACAAATATATTTTACTGTGAATGTGATTTCTTGATATATCTATTTATTTTTTCAAATGTAAAGGGGTTTTAATTAATCATAACATTAATTTCTTGATTCTAGCTTCAATATACACAGTACAGATCAACCTAATGTTAGTTTACAGAATGTTTGTAGTAAAATAGTTTTTAATTAATAATATAAGAATTTCCATTACCTATCAAATGCATTAATTAATTATACATCCACACCATAATGTTTGCGAGGAGTGTGTAAAATAAGAAACCGTAAATATGCAATTAGTTATGCAATATTAATAATTGTTAAGCGTTAATTTAAAGGATAGTTTCATATTACCAACTTCAGCCAATCCTAAAAGTTAGTATATTAAACATGTATTGTTTTCTGATTGCTCATTATTTAGTTGACATCTGATTAATGATTTTCTTATTGAAATGAAAGTGTCATGGTTTGGTATAAGAATGTTAAACCAAGAAAATATATTTATTGGTTTTGTTTTATTTATACTTTCAAAGTAGAAATATCTTGCCATTAGAATATTAATAGCAGTTTTAATTAAAAGGTATAATTTGCTTCACTTTGGCTTTATCAAGTCAATTCATTGCTAAGTTTATCAATTTTATTACAATTATTGTTGATGTTATTATTATTAATAATGTGTTTATTAATATTAACATTATGACTGTAATGAACAATTATTATATATGATTTATTATGTATCGTTATAAACATCTGATTTATTATCACTATTATTTATAAAGAGTGTTAATGTTATAATTAAGTTTTCTTCTTAACAATTGTTACTAAGCCATGATTGTGAATAAATGTGCTACATTTTTCATTGTTAGAACTGTAATGATTGGATATGATTGATTTTTACAAATTTGAATTTGTTCTTAGGTTTAATGACAATCTTATAAACACAAAGATGGCTGATTGAATGTGCTTGTGCCCAATACCATCAGAAATCTATATAAAATTACCAATGGTGCTATTAAACCTCATATCTAAAGATTTGTAGTAAAATGTGGATATCATTATTGTGTACATTTTAGTCAACAAAAGTAAGATCCTAATTAAATTATAGAAATATTTTTATTTTTTGGCATATTTAAAATTATCTAATGTTATTTAAGATGTAAAAGAAAATTAGTTGTTTAATTTTTGATTTATAATGTTAAAATATCCATTGGCTATTTTCAATTCATATACTTTGGTCAAGATCACCAATTTGTAAAATAAAGAAAATGTACTTTTATTTCAAGATTAAATAACTAAACGCCATCTGAAACTTTATTCGAGGAGATTTAATCCATCTTTTTAGGTTATAAATGCATGTCATTGATTGCTGTATTTATTAGTTTAGTATAAGCCACCAACAAACAAACAGCTTAACATTCTAAACTTTTATCATCCAATCATTACAAATAATCAAATTAATTTGTATAGCTTTACAATCTT
This sequence comes from Timema californicum, assembly GCA_902141385.1. Taxonomy (NCBI): domain Eukaryota; kingdom Metazoa; phylum Arthropoda; class Insecta; order Phasmatodea; family Timematidae; genus Timema; species Timema californicum. The sequence continues at coordinate 5,631 of CABFOW010004832.1, read as the reverse complement.
ATTTTTATTTTTTTAAGTTCCTATTAAAATTATCATATACATAAAATCTTTGTCTAAGAAAGAAACAGAAAAAGTATCATCAAATATTGCATATGCTTTTTTCATTAAAATCATTAAGATGTGTAATGGTTTCAATAAATTCAGTTGAAAGTTTTGTGTACATGGAAATCTGTATGCGAGTGTATGTGTGTGCTTCTTGTGATGACAAAAGATTATGTTCACTTAAAAAATGGTTATAGATAAGAATATAAAAACACAATTAATGTTAAATAGATCATTATTATAATTTGTTTTGTTTATCTCTAAAATTAACTAAATTTTGCAATATTTTAGGTTTACAACTTTGTTACCAAATCAATTATTTCAATTAACAAGGTACAAAGTATATTGTGACTATAAAAATTTTGCTAAAAACATATATATATATGTTTTTAGCAAAAAAAAAATTATATATATATATATACAGGGTGAGTTTAACTTATGTTACAAAAGTTAGGAGTATATTCCTTAAGAAAAACTGGGAAGAAAATGTGAAGAAGTTTTGCTCTGAAGTCATTACTAAGAGAGAAATGAGCCCTTGAAAATAATGTACTTAAGACAAAACAGCAATTTTATAACAATGTAACAAATGCGTAGGAGAACAATCACTGAAGATAATTATGTACTTTTATTACTCAATGTAGAGTAGGTAACCCTACAACAGCCCTTGAGCAAACATTTGTGTGTTATCACAACAGATGTTCAAATCGCTGGCCACCAACATCCAGACAGCACTGACTTCACCAGAGCCTGGACTGTCGCACTCTTTGAAACATGCCTGGTGTGTTTCGGACACCGTTTCACGCTGCGACAATTCAGGGGTGAAGGTCAGGTTCACGTTCCACAGGTGTACTGTACATAGCACTTTTGATGTGGCCCCACAGAAAGAAATTCAGGGGATTTAGATGTGTGGTGAGCATGCTGGCCATGGAACAGGCCCTTGGTGGCTGTGTGAAAGCATTTGATTTTCAATGATTCATTGCTCCCTTAGTAATGACTTCAGAGCAAAACTTTATACACATTTTCCTCCTAGTTTTTCATAAGAAATATGCTCCTAGCTTTTTTTACATAAGTTAAAACTCATCCTGTATATATATTTTATCTTTTAAGAGGAAGCAATTGAAAAAGTATGCAGATATTTATCTAAGAGTACTGTGAGTAACTTTGTATTATGAGAATAAATGGCAATGGCCATAATTTGATTTATTTTGCAATAAACTTATTTCATCATTTGAGATAAGTATGTTTAGGCTTTTTTCACAATAAATATATTTCATTATTTGAGATAATTGTCGTGGCTTTTGTCAAAATCAGCATTTGTGGAGAATTTTGTTTTTGTTGATGTCAAAATATAGGTGTTTAAAATGTATCAACAAAATGTCATAATTATCTTTCTTTGAAATTAAATTAAATAGCATTTTAGGGGAAGCCAAGAAATAGAGCAATTAAGAAGATTTTTGTAACTAGTTTAAAAAATATACATATATTATAGAAAAGAGAATTTACTTGTCAAGAAATCAAAATATTGGGAATACAATTTTATATAATACTTTGGTTATTTATATTTCCTTATCTAAAAAAAACATGAAAAGTCGGACTTTTCAACATTAATGTAATCCATTTTAATTCCTTATAGTCTGAGCTAATATATAGATATATATAATGGTAATAAAGTAATTTAAAAAATACTATTTCATTTGATAATGAGCAAGCACGTTTATAAAAGTTTTGCTAAATGTGTGGCTTTAAAATGTTTAATCAGGAAATTTGAAAATTATTCTAAATACCAATATAGAAAAATCAAAATACAGTGAAACTTGAATTCATCGTTTTCGTCATGACTTTGAAAATAACCCAATAAATCTATCCCACTATAACAATATATAAAATTAATAAAAACAATCAGATACATCTACTAAATCAAAAAATGTAATTTATTAATATTATTGTTTCCACTATCACTTTACATTACTTCTGTTTAAAAAAAAAGTCATTAATCTTCATTTGTTTTGTAGTACCTTTCCTTTTCAAACTGTACAATAAGCTGTATGGCACTGGTGCAGTTAGGGGGCTAAAAAGCATCTTTACATTCCTCAAAATGGATGTGTCTGGAGCATGAGCAACACAATTGTCTATAAATAGGATTCTCCCTCCTTACGCACTGAATGAAGCATCAAGAGCATACAGAAAGTCTCTGAAAATCTCAAGACTTCATCCACGCTTTCGAGTTGGAATAGTACGTGATAGGTAGATTATTTACCTGTTTTAAACACAGTGGTTTCGCGGACGTTCCAATAACAATGGGCACTTGTATGTCCGAGCAATTGCTGTTTGTGCACAGTAGTGCCATCAGTCGCTCCTGTACACTTTTTCCTCCATAGCAGGTCTGTCCTTTCAATGCCAACGTTCGGTCTTGCAATCAATTGAAAGATAAACCCGTCTAACCTGTATTGTAGAAGTCCCGAGCCTTATATCCCTATAACAGCTTCGAAAGCCTATCAAACCAGAGGTCCGTGGTGTTGGTGTCCACAGCAGCATTCTCCCCGGCCAATTTCTTAAATATTAGGCCATAGCTTTGCTTGAAGTGGGAGATCCAACCTAATGAAGCTAAAAAGATCTCAATCCCCATTGTTGCAGCTATTTGAGGGTGTTTTCTTACGGAATGCTCAACAGGAATTCCTGATTCTCTGGCCTGATGATACCAGACAAAAGGAAATTTTCCAGCTCTAGGTCAAAACCTTGCCTACCTTCTTCCTCTTTGATAATGTAACTACCACATTTATCAGCCTACTCTTTGATCCCCTTTTTCTTTGAAATAATAGTGTTTAAAGAAGATAGTGGAAGGCCTAGTCATTTGGCTTCGTCATTCCTCTTCTCTGATGGGTTTCTTCTATGATGTGCAGTCGTTCTTCTAAAGTCCAAACTTGTTTCACAGGAAGAGTCACGTGAGAGAATATTTTTATTAAAAGTTAACAATGACTATAATAATAATAAAAAATCGCTGTTGAGGAGTGAACACACGTGATGAAATGCATACTCAACTAGACGAAAGCACAAAGTGAAATGAGTCACACTAACATACAGGCAGGCTTTCCCAGACGGACAAGGCTCTTGCCATCCCCCATTTCCCCATACTATTGTTTATCTGTTGAGGCGCTTAAATGTAACTTGCTACCCCACAATCAAAAACAGTAATTGCTGTTGCTACTACCAATCAGACCAAAATTTATGTGTGTCTCTTTCTTAAAAATGATCAATCATGGATTAACATTCTTAGGTACTAAAAATGATGACCAATAGATGAGGGAGAACAATAAATCAAGGAACGATTGATGTGGGTTTTATTTCTTTTGTTTGGATAGGATATGTTCAGGGACTATAGAAATTGAACAATGGATCCAAGAAAACGATAAAACCGGGAACGATTGAACGAGGTTTTACTGTATTTATAAACAAAGGAAAATACTTTTCTATAAATTAAAATCAAACTTTTTCTCCATTATACCACAAGTAACGAGAGTTTAAGTATGAGTATTTCATAGTTCACAATAAGTAGGCTAATAGTGTTACTAACCATTAGATTTTGTCTAAAAAAAATCTAACAAAAGATAAATATAGAAATTCAATAGGTTCTAACAAAATTAATTAATAACATTTTTCCGAGCATTTTTCAAAACACTGGAAAGATATTTATGGATTTTAAAATGTAGACCTACTTTTGAAATGTTTTGACGTGGTTTGGTGGGGGGGAAAATATTAATATGATGTATAATGTTTAGCTAAAATAACATTTTCTCCTAATAAATTTCAATATGGTGCTTAATCTGTACAATAATTTACTTGAAAAAAGTAAAAATATTTATGTTTGATTAAGTGTTGATAAAAATTTATAAAAAATTGTTGGAGATTTGAGATTTCCTCAACTTAAAAAAACTCAGTTAAGGTTTGTTGCCAATACCCTAAAATTAGTTCATGTTAAAATTTATCATTTTTATCTGAGAAAGTGTGTAGATGCACATTAAGATAACACATTTGTTGTGGTCTGGGACAGATGAAATTTGTTTATAAAAAAAGTGTATTTTAAGGTAAGAATTACTAAGGAGTAAAATATATTTTAGAATTTATATTTATTTATTATACAAAAATATATAAAACCAATAAATATGAAAAACTAGTATGTATGAATAGTAATTCAAAGCATTTTCAAATTTGGGCAAAAATCATAAACTACTTTAAACCACAAATTAGGAATACAGTCCCACTTGAATATATCCAACACCATCCAATTTCAAAAATCCAGAATTTGCTCTCTATCATATGTTAAAACTAATTATGAAAATTAAAATATTTTGGTGTTGGCACATGTGGGAAAAAAAATATTAAGAAATCAATTATAATCTTGAAACAATTTTAAAGTGTTCGTGACTCTGGTCTTGTTTCATTTTAACCAAAAACAAAACAAAATTCTCCATTAGTGTGAAGCAATATAAAATTATTTCAAATATATTATACATTTGTTGTAAACTTTTGAAATGGTTTGTGTAGGCTATAATTAAATTTCAATGTCCTGTATAGACTAATTTTAGACATGTATTGTGTAAAAATAAACCATGCCTTGTATGAAATTAGGAATGAGGGAGATAAGATGTAAAACAAAACAAGAATATTATAACTATGTATATGTAAAAAAAATACAATTTAAAATAATATTAGATATAAAAAATACTAACAGCTGGGATTTTTTAAAATAAATTTCAAATGAGGTTCCTATTAGCATTCTTATTTTGGATGGAAGTCATTAATTAATGTCATATGTAATGTGTTTTTGTGTTGGATATGAGTGAGTATCATAAATGTTGGAAATCTGTGTCATTATACAAATTAAAACATAAGATAAGCTTTTATTTATTATTATCTTACCCATAACCATGATACGATTGTCTACCTGTACTAAAGAAACTGTGTAATAGTTTGGCAGCATTGAAATCATCTGGTCAAAACTTGGCTATGATACCGATGTGGAAAAGTTATTATCATAATGGACCATAGCATATGCAGCTGTATAGGGTAAAAGAGCGGACCATGGGCCCACCTGAATTTTTTTTTTTAGACCCTTGTCTCACTACCCTCTAGGTTATTCACATGTGTACTAATTATACCAATGTGTTAGAGATAAGTAAGTTTGAATTTAGAGGAAATGTACATACATTTGCATGAAAGGCGAGTGGAAAACCACCCTCTGTACATCAGACAGGGATTCGAGCCCCAATCTCACTGTATCATCAGCAGTCTAGTCTGTTGCAAGAGCGACGTCTTACATCATGCGGCCAAAGAAGTGGGTCCCCCTAGATTTTGAATTATATTATGTTCCCTCTTCTCTAGTAGAATAATAAATGTTTTATTTGGAATGTCCTGTTCTTATCCCATTTCAATAAACTTTGTAGGTTTACTAATATATTTAAAGATTAATCAAATGAAATGAGTAATATTTTGTTCATTTAATTAAACTGTTGGTGACCTGGTGGTCCAGGGGTAAGGTGTCAGACTTCTGTGCTGGCGGCCGGGGTTCAATCCTCGGTCCCGGCACAGATT
>CABFOW010004831.1:0-21036 GCA_902141385.1 Timema californicum | reverse complement strand
ATGGTAGGGTGATTGTGAGATGAAATAGAGGACCTACAGTTTAACGTGGAATCCGAACCACGGTGGAGGCCTGGCATTCTCCACATTCACAAGATGTCTTGTCAGAGGTGAAAAGCTTATGCAATGTTGAAAGAAGTCTACGGGAATGAATGTTTATCCCGCACACAAGTTTTTGAGTTGTTTAAACGGTTTAAAGAAGGGCGTGAAATGACCGAAGACGATCGGCGCCCAGGACGGCCCTCAATGTCAAAAACGGACGAAAACATTGAAAAAATGTGTAAATAATCCACGCTGATCGTCGTCTGAGCATCCGAGGGCTTGCTAAAATGACAGAAATCGACAAAGAAAGTGTTCGACAGATTTTTCATGAATCATTTAACATGCGGAAGGTTTGCGCAAAAATGGTGATGAAACTCCTCACTCCCGAGCAAAAGAAATCAAGACAGAACATTTGTACTGACATCCTAAACAACATCGCCACTGATCCAGATTTGTTAGACAAGGTGATTACTTTTGATGAATCGTGATTTTTTACTTACGATCCCGTAACAAAGAGGCAATCCATGCATTGGAAGAGCCCAAGCTCGCCAAGAGGAAAAAAAAGCCAGGATGAACAAATCCAAATTCAGAGTAATGATGATTGTCTTTTTCGACAATCGTGGCATTGTCTACGTTCACTGGGTACCCGATGGTCAGACGTCCAATCAACATTTCTACATCGAGGTTCTGACGGCCCTACGTGAGCGTGTGAGAAGACGAAGACTCGATTTGTGGAAGACCAAGTCCTGGATCCTTCACCAAGACAATGCACCAGCCCATTCTGCCTTGTCTGTGAAAGCGTTCCTCGCAAAATACGGCATCACCGTGTTGGAACATCCACCGTACTCGCCCGACCTTGCCCCCAGTGACTTTTTTCTATTTCCCAAGGTCAAGTCGGCCCTGAAGGGGACAAGATTTGAAAGTGCTGAAGCGGTTAAAGCAAAAGCGACGGAGGTTCTCAACCAGCTGACAGAAGAGGAGTTCCAGCACTGCTTTCAACAATGGAAACGTCGTATGGAGCGGTGTAGGGATCGCCAAGGGGAGTACATTGAAGGCGATAAAACTTCTGCTATAATTGGTGACGAATAAAAAGTGTTATGACTTCAGTTCGGTTATTTAATAGCCATACCTCGTATGCTATTACTGGAGGTGTGTATGTGTTAGTACTAGAGGTGTGTATGTTAGTATTAGAGGTATTTATGTTATTACTAGAGGTGTGTATGTTAGTGTTAGAGGTATTTATGTTATTACTAGAGGTGTGTGGGTTATTACCAAGGGTTTGTGTTACTACCATGGCAAGCAATGGTTGCTGGGATACAAGTGGCATCCTTAGTGGGGTACGGAACGCATCGGGTGACACCATCAGATGAGGTGACATCAAAGTGCCTGTCTAAATAAATTTTGGGTAGTGTATCGGAGGAGATCTATTATTAAAAATATCTATGTAGTTAGCTGTAACCACAAAAACGTTTTTCGTAAGCACAGCCTACATGTACTGTATCAATGTACCTACATGGACAACTCTATGATCATTAACATCTGAACCTTCGAATGCTCATGCGCTGTTGTTTCATTGCTGTTGGTGTTTAAATAGTCGCTGATTTTGTTAAATTTTGTGATATTTTTAGCTACAATATTTGTATTATATTGTAATATCCATTTGTCTAGCATTTCTACCTTATTTGGGCCGTTATTGAGTATGCAAACCTAATTAATTAATGTATCTGATGTAACAAAGTTGAAGATTTGGATGCTACAAACTTTTAGACCTTAATCATTTACACGAGTGAATAGCGACGAATATTGAAGAATGGTTTTTATCACTGACATTATTTTAGTTAAAATTCAATATGTATTAAATTAGGCTCAGACTCTCTATAGAGTCAGGAGTTGACTTTTATTTTAACGACTTAAACGATCTAATATAGGGGATCAAGATGAAGTCCAAACTTTAAAGAAATACACCAGCATTCGACTGTCTGTAGATTGGGAAATCACATAATTGTGGGAGAAAAGCAGGCTCAAACAAAGGTCGGCCTCCCTGACCACTCAGCCACGGGGACAGATAGCTAGATCAACCAATAGTCAATTTAAGGGCTAAAAAAACATAATTCAAACAGAACCATCTTTTTTTTAGCTCAACATGTCACTATATCATTATTGTTAATACATAGGTAGGTATTGATTGATAGTATCTATCACAAGTGACGGCTGCAGGTCACATGACTTGACGTATGAGTACATGAGCATGGTTTTATTATATTAGTGGATAGCGTGTATGTCTACTGAGTTGTCGGTACCGGTTTCAATTCCCAGCATTGCCGAAAAAAGTATCATTGGTGAACTATGTTTGCCATTTCCCAGTGCTAAATTAACGTTAGGGGGCTGGGTGTTGGTGTTCTAGAATGTTAATTTTAGTCGTGTTTTGATATAATCAGTCAGTTCAGAAACAGAGCGTTAAATAGGTCAAATAATACAAGTGTAAATATTTTGCACAGAGCTCAGACAAATGAATGATAAATTATTTGGGATCAAATATTTTGTTCCCTTTTCGTTTTTACTGATGGGAAGAGTTGGTGGTGAGGGGGGCATATGAAACTAGGGGATGTAACCCTCCAGTCCCTCTAAGTGGAGTGTGGTAATATCCCCCCCACCCCCTTTCCTCACACCAGCATGCACCGCGTTGCTCTCCAGCAAGAGTGAACAGGGTCACAGGTCAGCAGGTAATAATAGCAGCCCGCGAGGCGCAAGTTTCCCACGAGGGTCAACACACACACACACACACACCTGACATATCGCGGCTGTCGGGACAAGCGAGAACACCTCACAAGAGGGGGGTTGGTGATCAATTACAATCTCTCCAGGAAAGCAACACTCCTGATATTTGAAGTCACGTAACGTTAAAAATGTTTCAATAAGTGTTATGTTTGGCTAAGAATCGAACTACGGGCCTTTTCTTGGGAAATGATAAATATGTTAGTGGGGTGTATTTAATATAAACTAGGCTGGTGTGCCGCAGCCCAGAGCGCATCGCTGTTCGACAAAAGTCCTAATAAAGTGACTACGAGCGGGGACGGGGCACATTTCTCACTTACTAATACAGTAGCACTTGTTTAGTCAGGAGTACAAGGGATATATACAAAATATCGACGAATTAAACAAGTTTATGAGTGTATAGGTAGTGGGTACACAATAAATCAATAACCACAAAATTTGCTACACATACACGATAAAAAAAAAATCAAAGCCTAGATATACAAATTAGGGAGGATTAACATACGAACATTGCAGACTTAAATCAGAATTGATGAAAGCCGATCCAACACATCCCTTATATTAGGCAACCTGCTCGCCCCCGGTAAATAACTCCCCGTCGTCTCATTTACTTTGTGTCAATAGGTTAACTTCAACTTTATTTGACATACTCGACCTATAGTGGGGTTTAATAAAGGTCGTTAAGTTGGATTTGAAATTAGTACAAACTAGAAAAAATTAACAATGTGAAGGCCTCGAGTTATCCAAATATTTCCTTCTAAAATTAGAATTAAACGGGTTTTTTTAATCATTGATTTAAATATGAATTACACAAGTATTCATGGTGAGTTTGAATTATCCGATTGAACAAAATTATCCCAAATGTTAAATAAGTGGACACAGAAAAAAAAACTTCAACCTTTAATGATGGGACACATAAAGCTACTTCAGGTAAATATTAATCTATACTTTCCTAATCATAATACAAACTCTATTAAAGGCAAACTATCATACACACACTCGATCATAGACAAACTCGAACACAGACAAACTTTCATATACAATATCTATCATAGATAACAGTTTTCATAGGAAAACCCGTCAGTGACTTAATGTATTCATACGCCACTATGTAAAACCCTATCAAGTGTAGGTTTGAGTCTGGGTGATGGTAGAGGAAGGCGATCTATCTCACCTGGTCCTTAGCCAGCTGGAACCACGTCTTGAGAATGACCGGAAGACGCCATTTGTGGTAGCTCCTGGTCGTCTTGACGCTGATGAACAGGTCCTGAAGGACCGTGGAGGGAGGTTTGCTGGTGGCGGTCCCTCTTACCTCCCCTCCCACTCCAGGGGACGAACCTCCTCCACTCATCGTCACCATCTGAGCTCGCTTCACCGCCCCCACACTGTTGGCGGCGGCGTCGTAGTCCTTGGAGACGGAGCGAGGGGCGCGCTCCTGCCAGCCTTGGACGCCGCCAGACGCCGCCTGCTGCGCCAACAAAGAGATCACAAGACCTTACAATAACTAGAGTCTACTATATCAAGTTTTATTGATTTCTGACAAAATATTACTTAGTTACTGAATAACGGTTAATTCTTGTTTTAAACGAATATAATTTATTGTGTCACAGATAATATTTCTTTATTTAAATACAAATTTGAGCTTTGACAATTAATTTTGTAAAGAAAAAATAATATCAGTAAATGTATCGGCGTATGGCCCTAATTTGACCTTTAACCCCAGTTATGTGACGTAATCATTACGTGTTATGTCGCAACACTCTCCCTGGATTTTCTCTGGTGACTCGTACCTGGTGACAGTATATTTCCGTCTTACATGAATTTCTCCTCTGGTTATTTCCATGACGACATAGGGTTAGCGACCTGCTGCCCTCCTTCAATGTCGCAAAGGTTTATTTCTGGTCTTCTATGGGGCAATGGGTTTCCCCTGATGACTGGCGCCAGTTTGGCGGCTCGACAAGACAGGAATAAATCACGACCTTGAAACCATGAGCTATTACATGCGGTCATTGACCCTGGTAAACCTCCTCTCCTATGTGGCAATGGGTTTCCCTAATGACTAGCGCCAGTTTGGCGGCTCAATATGACAGGAATAGATCGTGACCTTTAAACCGTGCGCTAGTACACGAGGTCATTGACCCTGGCAACCCTCTCCAGGTAATGGGTTTTCCCGATGACGTCATCGCACTGTCGCAACCCTGATGACTCATAACTGGTGCCAGTTTGGCATCCCGAAAAACAAGAATAGATCACGCACGACCTTGAATGATGTTGCAACCCTCCCCTTCTATGTGGCAATAGGTTTCCCCTGGTGACGTCATCGCTGTCACAATCTTAGCTGGTAACAGTTATAAATATCAGCACCTGCTTTGTCAGTCCCGCAAAGTATCCCATCACCCGTGCAGAAGTAAAATCGCTCACTATTCCTACCGGTGTGCAAGGGAAATCAATGGACAACGTATTCACCGGACAATTACCCAAACTATGCATCGTGGGGTTTGTATCAAACTCAGCGTTTAACGGAGAAGCCACCAAGAACCCATTAAATTTCCAAACCTACGTCATGAACCATTTCTCGCTGTACGAGAACAAGTGCGGTCGAAACCATTACAGCCCGATTTTTCAAACGGCAACTATACCATGTCCCACCACACATTGTTTTCAGGAACGGGTATCCATTTCGTGAACGAAGGTAGCGACATCACACGGGAAGCCTTCCCTAATGGATATAATCTCACGTCTTTCGATCTCACACCTAACCTGTTCACCCACATGACATCGCATTGGAATTCGACGAGGCGTGGCTTTCTGAGCATCGAAGTGAGCTTCACCAGAACTCTCACCGAAACCGTCAACTGTATCGTGTACGGGAAGTTTGCCAACACCACCACCACCAATGATAAGGACAGAAACGTCGTGACCGATTATGGGAAGTTAAAATAAACGGCTTCTTGCCCCTTACACTCGTAATTTAAATCATGGACGTCAATGTGGATTTCCAGAGCTTCATTGACGACAGCAAACAGTTTATCGTCAAGGAACTGAGTGTTTTATCTGTATGCGGTACATTACTTCAACACTGGGTGTTAAAATCCCCATACGCTATCGAGGAACTTTCAGCCGCTGCTAAAAAGCAAGCCGACTATATCGTCAACAAACTCCACGGTATCCCCTAGGTTAGCGGTGATGTGGATTACAGCCTGCTAGAATCCTTCATCTCCCGTGCCACAACGCGTGCAGAAACCGTCTACGTTAAGGGAGCAGAAAAGAATAAGTTTCTAGTACAGGGTGTCTACTCAGTTAGAGGAACAAAAATTCGTGACTTTTTGGTGACCTTTTTTGACCACAAAATACCTTCGGGGGCGTATAGCCCAAACGGTCAGTAAGACGCGGTGCAAAAAAAAATTATTCGGTAAACGATCGAGCATTATATTGTACATCAGGCCTAGATATTATAATAAAAAAAACACCTTGGAGTAGGGCAGAGGTTAGTTCCAAATGCTTCTTACCTTTTCCATGAATTTTCACTCCATTTAACCCACTGTGGCTTATATCAAATTTCGATTTATAAAATTTACAATAAGCCTTATACTGATCATTCTTCAACAGGGCGCAACCACTTTGAGTATTTATTTTCTTCAACAGTCAGCCAAAACTCTTTGAACGAACATTTACCAGACAACTTTTAACAGATTAGCCTAAACTTCACACATAAAATCTTTGAATGCCCCCAAAAAAATTATGGAGTTTTTCGCAACAAACGATTAAAAAGTAATTTAGGCCTAATATTTTGTGACCCTCAGAGAAAAGTGATATAGGTCAAAAAGGTTAAATGTTCAGAAAACGCCATCAAAGATTTTAGCTATTTTGACTATTACTCCATGTGCATAGTATACATTTATTTTTCAATTTAAGCACAACATATTTGGTTTAAAGGAGGGTATTTTCGATTAAACTACATGAAAATACTTAAAAACTCCATTTACCCATTTTGTATTGACTTATGCCATTTTTCCCAATACTATGCCATTATATTAAACACATTATTTGCGTTTGAGAATTGGATCTTGCTTTATTTATTTTTTTATTTATATAATATGCGTTCTAATTTATTTTTCTCAGCCCTAATGTACACAAGAGTATCCATCAGTATTAATATTAATTAAATTATAGAAATTAATGACAACAACAAAACAAAATACTAACTAAGAATATTGTTATTTCTGTTTAATAATCCAATATTTAAGACCACGCTTACATTAAATTACAATAATTAAATAAAAATAACAAACTTGATGTATTTATATAACAAAGGGAACAATAAATCGGAAAGATTTAATTCAAATACTTGACATAAACATAATCCAAAATGTTAACTATGACCCTATGTAGACAATTTCAACCCAGTTTACACCACAATCTGGCAACAGTTAAAAAAAATCGATAGTTCTTTGATAAAACTACTATGTTAAGAAAATAGTGGTATCTTTTCACTACAGTATTCTTTCTTTCTTAAACAAAAACAGCTAATCGTCCTCAACTTCCTCTCTGTCATTGAACAAATTTGGGTCAGTGTCAGGCAAATCTTTTGTTTTTAAATCTTTGTAGAATGCATAAAATATTGGATCAATCAAGTGCGGCAGTGACAGTGAATCTTTTTTATTTTCTACACTGATGGGTTGTGGACTATTGTAAGATTTTGGAATTCGTGCAAGATCTGTCTCTAGCACTCTTGATCGTCGTCTTAAATTTACAGTTTGAAAAGCCTATTCAGTTTCTAGCTTAGTTTTTACCAACATCTTCCCAGGTTATTCTTTAATGTAGCGTATCCACCTTGTCTGAAGCCAATTCAACTTAGTGTTTTCTTCAGTGAATTTTCTTGCAACAAGTTGACCTTTAAGTAAATGTTTATTTCTCTAAAATCAGGTTGAGTCATTTCAATGACATCCATAGGGTCTTTGTGCTTTGTATCACGCACTAATTGATACCAATTTCTGGGATGTGTTATTTTCTTGTTTGTTCTCTTTTTGTACTTTTCTATAAACGCATCTTCTGTATCACACTCTAGGTGTGAATGCCCGGGTATCATAAATTTGTGATCAATCATCTTTACTTGTTTGTTATTATTTAGAAATGCAATCATCATTGCTGTTACGTGACAGTTCCGGTTTTGACCACCACATGTGTCCGAGTATAGACATACATTAGTGCCTTACAGTAAGATTATATGTACATAGATGCCTCTTGTAGAACACTACACTTGTTTGCAAATAAGGTGTCGGTAGACACTGCTGGAGATCAAAATCAATGACTGCTAAGCTATGATCATCTTTTGACATTTCTTTATCTTGCCGTTTCATTTTGTAGGCTTTATCTGCTTCATCTTTGTGTAGTTTTATTTCTTCTTCGATTATTTGATTTTCCTCTTCACTGATAGCAACAGATCGATTCATCTGAAGTGTGTCACACCGGCTGCAAGTATCTTTCTTTGGAAATTTGAAAGATAAATGTTGTTCATAGAAAATGGTCTGATACACAGTTTTAGAAACAGGATTTTCTGTCTTTTCTTTGTACAACCGATACATGATGGATATGTTAAGGTGTGAAGGAAGATACTTCTTTGAGGATCGTCGTCTTGTGTAGTAGGACTCATAAGCAGGGAAAGATAATGTGTGATCCTTAAAAACTCCCTGTCTTTAGGAGTCCATTTATATTTTGGGTGATCTCTTCCTCTTCCATCTTTCTCTGTTAAACCAGATGCTGTGCACAGTCTTTTTTCAAGGCATGTGTGAGCAAATCGGTCTGTTACATCAAATATTTAATAAAACAACTTTTGCAAAGAGGAACTCTGTTTGCATTTAAATCAAGAAAGTAGGTAGGCCTGTGTGTTAAGAATCTATATTTTCTTTGGGCATCCTCAACATCTTTCAATCTCATAGAGGTTTTATCCTTAGATTCACTCAATGAGACAATATAAGCTACCCTTTTGTCAAAACTACCAAGAGCCCAAAGCTCTTTACAAATCCTGTCTCTTTGATCAAATGTTGATTTTGTTGCACACTTCATCCTGCAATCTAAACGCTCATGGGTTTTTCTCTGTTATCAGCTTTTCACTCATTGTACTATATTCCAGTCCATTGTTTCTCTTTTCTTTTTTCTCAGATTTTACTTTTCTAGAATATTTTATCATAACCACAAATATTAACAAATAAAGTTTCATTTACCCCTTTCCTCGAATGTTAATGCTTTTAGATTTGCCAGAAAAGCAGTTCTTTTACTTGCCATAATAATATTAACTAGGCTTACAAACACAAACACATGCCGATTCTACACTAATACAACTGTCTCCAATTAGTTTACAGAGCAGATTAAAAAAAGAAAACAGAACATGACTTTTGGCAGTCTATATTATGACAGTTTAGCCAACTGTTAATATTCAACATTATGTGGGACAAAATTATTATTTGTTCAAAAATTTATTGTTGTATCATATAACTTACTGTCAAACAAAATAATATTATTGAATATCAAATAAATTCAACGCAAAGAATGGATAATAAAAAGTCACAGGGCTATAGACCCCTATGTATTTAAAAAAATGAATGTTGACACATGACTTATCTATTCTTTTAATACAATATTTTCTGGTCAAAATGACAGAAGTCGAAATATTGCACTTTTCCTTGTTACTTAAAATAAATAAATGCTCGGGAAAAGAGACATAAGTACACTTGTACCATTTATACCAGTAACAAAAAAACTCCAAAGTGAATTATATCGTTTGGATTTTTGTTTCTAACAGCAAACTTATTAGAGTTTGACTTATTTCACTTTTCCCAAACATAGAGTACCTCAATATAGATATACCTAAGCCAAAACCCATTTTTTCAATTTTTTGACTTATGCCACTTTTCTCTGAGAGTCACGATTTTATATGCCCATTAGACAACGAAAATCATTTTAAAAATTGGTAAATTTCAACTGTTTTGAATGAATGGTCTTTAAAATTAAATGAATTACGTTAAGGATTAAATATTAACACTAATAATATTATTTTCTATTTTATAAAAAATACGCCATATTTCACTACGAAAACTATTGCTATTTGCTGCCAACGTTAACTTTAAATTATAATATACATTTTACACTGCCTTCAAATTGCAGTCGGATCACTGAAAGCGTAAAAAATTGATAATTGCCGTTAACATCTTGATCCAGATCCACAACACAGATGAACGCCCGGTTTCTGTAAAAAATGTCCTGGTATTTTCCCGTATCATCTACAAAACCTTAATTCCAATTCATTCACTCGAAAACCATTATTTGTAGACACACTCCACGAGACAAGTAGCACGCCACATTAAAATTTAATACAAGATGGCGAAAATTAACCTTGTCGTTGGAATCACAAACAAGACAATCAGGAAACTTCCTACTGGCGCGTGCCATCACGTGTAGTGGATAGCGAGCGCTATCTTTGAAGCATTCGCATTGTTACGATGTGCGGGAAATTCAAACTAAAATTATGTTCGTGATTTTATGACCAAAATATTATACATTCGTGACTTTTTCGTGACCTTTCCTCCCAATTAGTGACTTTTCGTGACCCAGTAGGCACCCTGTAGTGAAATAAACGCCTACGCCCATCGTAGATCTGTACGACAGAGGTTGTTCGTTTTTGAAAACACTTAAATTGGGCCGCACCATATGTATATCACATAGTTCTGAATGGAAATTCTGTTCCGCCTCCATCGTTTGGGGACTTCGATATTGGATGATTGAATATGGACACGCACACCATAAGACGTGCGCTAAAAACAAACCCGTGGTTCTGTTCTGTACGGTCGGGTGTTTTCCCTGCCGATCAACTACCCACAAGAATAGCTCGACCTGCCGCTCTCGTCGTCAACACTGATCCACACACCAAGCCTGGAACGCATTTGGTCGCCATCTTTATCGACAATAACGGCGTGGGAGAATATTTTGACATGTATGGTCCCCCTCCCCCATATAAAGTCACATCTGGCATTTATACGCTTTCCGCACGTCTCATAGCACGCTATAACTTCAAAGCATCGCCTCAGACGTTTGCGGCCTTTACTGTCTCATGTACCTTCTCTATGCGCCCAAAACATTCCTATGAAAACTTTCCTGACCCTATTCTCGCCCACCAATCATACAAGCAATGACGCTAAGGTGGTGAGATATTACAACACATTTTTCAAGACTGTAGGGTCCTGCCACCCCTCCAGAGGTTGCGTCCAATCAGCGTGCCCCATAAAAGAGGCGTCCCGACGGCCATAATCACGATAGTCGTCGAAACGATCAAACATCATGGAAGGTCAAGTTCTTTGCACCCGCAAAGCAAAGCCACTGAAGACATTTGCCATCACCAGTATTGTCAACACTTTGTTCCCGCTGGACAAAGTCGACGCCAAACGAGTCATCGTCAGCATGAGCGTCAAGAACAACTTCACGCCCTATGTCCAGCTAGAAAAATACGGAGGAAACTGTGCAGTTTTTAACCGCACAGTGTGGCAAGAACTCGGTAACTACCTGTCAGTCATATCAAAGTTTTTCAGCAACACGCAGACTCCTCAGAAGATTAGTCTGACAAATCATGAAATATCTCTGAGACGCATTTGCGGTGACCGTATGGTCGTCATCAGTGAGAAACACGACGCCGGGCTCAAACGGGTCGCCTATCTAGCACCTAGCTGGGCGTGTCTTTGTGATGTGTGGGACCTCATCGACATCGCCATCAACCGCCGGGAAGTGGTCGACACCCATCGCACGCTAATGCAACAATTTGATCGACTCAATTGTCATGGATGTATGCAACACGCTAACAGAATCAGCGGATGCCATCGATCTCGAACAGCCTACGGTGGAAACGCACACCAAAAACCTGGATCTTATCAGTGCTACTTACGATACAGGTAAAGTCGTCGGTTTGGACTATTACATACTGGATTGTGAACTAAAAACAATTTTACTAACAAATCTAAGAGACACTGTAGAAAAACGCATGAACGAATATATGCATCATTCCTGTAAAAGAATATAGTAAATATTATGTATGTCTGTGAAACCGTTAATGTATAATAAATATTATGTATGCCTGTAATACCTTTAATGTATAATAAATATGTTGTGTAATATCGTGTTTTGTTCACGCAAAATCTGCCTGTCTTTTACACGTAGTTTAACCATATACGAGTCTCAAGTTACCGCGCCGCTAACCTTATACATCCCTACATGTCGAAGGTAGGTACCAAACAGCCAATTTTAGTAGACTTTTGTGAGGGATAGTGGCCCCTAACTGAGAATTATAAATCACTGTGACGTTTCCATCTGGAGATAGAGGCCCCTGATTGTGTATGATAAGAGCTGTGTCAATGCTCCCGCTATTCTTGTCTCTACTTGTCTTGTCAACCCCGCCAAACTGGCACCAGGTTTACGATGACATCGCAGGGAAAAAACCATTACCACATAGAAGTGGAGGGATGCGACATATTTCAAGGTAATGATCTATTTCTGTCATGTCGAGCCGCCCGTCATCAGGGAAAACCCATTGCCACAGAGAAGGGTAAAAGGAGAGGGTTGCCAGGGTCAATTATCGTATGTACTAGCTCATGGTTTCAAGGTCACGGTTTCAAGGTCGTGATCTATTCCTGTCTTGTCAAGCCGCTAGTCATCAGGGAAAACTTATTGCCACATAGAAGAACAGAAATAAACCTTTGCGACATTTAAGGAGGACAACAGGTTGTTAACCCCGTGACATCATGGAAATAACCAGTTGAGAAATTCAGGTCAGACGGAAATATACTGGCACCAGGTATGAGTCACCAGGGAAAACTCAGGGGGGTGTTTTGCGACATAGCACGCAATGATTACGTCAAATAACTCGGGGTCAAATTGGGGCCATACGCCTATTTATCTACTGATATCGTTTAAAATAAAAATGTGTGTTTAATGTTGAGGCATCCATAGCTATAGTCCGGCCCTGGTTAATAATATTGATGAAAAGACGTACCCTACTCCTTAAACAGCTCAATATATTGATACCCGGCACTTCTCTCATGTTTAAACATGTTATATTATCTTTGACCAAGTTTCGATAAAAGTACAAATGTTTTTGAATACAGACGCGTATTTACTAGCCTATAGGAGCGCTAAAATAATTAACTAACGACAGTAATATCTGGTCACTTTCATAGGGTGACACGGAAACAATAACAAGTTATGACCGAAAAAAATTACAAATCAAATAACACACGTCTTTCCTTGTTTTTTTATTATTTTATTTAGCACGGCGTCTTACTATACGTTCGGGTATACGCTTAAGTACTAATTTTACGCTAATTGGTTAAGAATTGGAAAAGTTGAATTTAAAGGAAGTGAACTCATAGTTGTGTGGAGGGAGAGTGGAAAACAATTTTGGAAAAAACCCTCCTAGTTCGTCCGACCGAGATTCGAACTTCGATCTCCCAGTCCTCGACAATATAGTTCAACACGAAACTTGCGCGTTAATTAACTACACCTCCGAGGCGGGTCTTTCTTTAGTTTTAATAACTCTACTGGGACGACCTAGAAGAAAAGTTTTTACTAATCCATTCATTTATTGATTATTATAAATTTGACTCTTGGAGTATCTGTAATAAGTACACAACCGAAAGGATAAAAAATAAAAAGTAACATTGTTTAATAAATTGTTTCACTCCACAATGATTGTCCACCATCCATTATATTGCACGTGTTGCGTGTATTGTTGTGAGGTGTTGCAGTCAACTAGTGATGGGCAGAATCGGATGAATAGAATCGATTCATTCGATTCTTTCAAAATCATTCCAATTATAAAAATGATGCGAGCTGGCCGATTAATTATCTTACCACTCCCTTGCAAGAAGTAATTAGGAAAATCGACCTTAGGATTATGAATGTTTCCATGCTATCTCTATACAGGTCTTCATTTCTATTAGGTTCATTTTCAATAAATACTACCCAGTGCTACACAATAATCTACCTTACGCTTTCGAATGATTCTAGGGCTAATTTAATACAAAGTTTAAATGGTTGTACAGTTAATAATCGAAAATCAGCCAAAAATAATTCGAGTGAAAATTACAAAATGATTCGACTATTTTGCTACACTACTACGTAGATTGTTCTTTTTCATTCCCTTTAAAATTTACCTTCCTAATTAACTAAACGTAAATAGCACGAAGTGATTGAGAGATTTTTTTTAACGTTGAATTAAATCTATTAAATAGATACGTATACACTTTTTATGTATTTAATAAAACATTGCCCGGCCGTAATATTCAGATCGTATTATAATTTCATTCATTGAAATAATCTTACATTCTTAAAACACAAAATATCATTATCCAGCAAACTTACGTGGTCGTTTGTCGAGTATTATTTGTGTGTTTGATTCTTAGTGAAGCTTTCAGGAAGCATATAATTGATTCAGATGTGACTAATAAGTTCACTGTATAGTATTTTGTTGTGGCTGTACTTTAGTCTTTGACACTGGCACAAGGAATTAAATGCAGTAATAGAAAAGTGTTAATAAAATTCAAACGCAAAAGAATGCGTGTTGGGTGATCCGACAGCAGGGTGAAGAGAATAGTAGCACAAAGCAAAACGAGCAACTAGTAACTACTTTTAGTTATAAGTAGCTAATATTTAATTATTACCGACTTTTAACTATTTCTCAAAATCATTCGAATGATTATTTCGATTTATTCGATTATATTTCAAAGAATCGAATGATAAATTTCGATTCTTAAAGTCATTCGATTATGCCCATCACTAAGTCATATCCACGTAGACATACTACAATTACAGGTGCTACTTCCTGGTGGAGAATACTAAACTAGGGTGACCATTCATCCTGATTTTAGCAGATTGTCCCACATTTGTAAACGTCCCGGATTTTGAAAATCGTCTTGTTGTGAATATTTAAGATTTTATTTTATTAGATTGTTTTGTCAAAGCGTGTCGGGTCTATCCAACACCTGTCTATCACGCGTTTTGATATACTAGACTTGACCCAAGGAGTCGGGCAGGATACAATATAAGAAAAGGGTCGTCTTGTTTTAAAAACGTAGGATATTTAGCGGATAATACAAATTCAAATTTTGGTGGCCTTAAACGCAAATTAATTAATTAATTAAATCGACCCATAGTTGGAGTATTTGTGCTCCACACATCGTTCACAATGCAATTGAAACTGCTGTTAACTTACTTCCCATTGAAATATATTTCATCATTAACAAACTTGACATTTTAATATTTTCACTGTTCCGAGTCGAGTCGCTTGAAAAGTTTTGCGATGATGCTGAAGTCGATAATCGTAAAATAATCGGAGAGTGCAAAACTAGATGGTTAGCGCTAATGCCTGCAATTGAAAATGTTTTGCAATTGTTTGTTCCGTTGAAGTTAGATTTTCTTTCAGGCGAAAATTGTCCGACAAGTTGGGAATTTCTTTTCAACGACGAGAAATCAGAGTTTAGCTTATATTTTCTACAAAACAAGGCTTCAGTTTTTCACAGTGCCGTGAAAAGAATTGAAGGAGATAAGTCATCAGTGGAAAATGATCTGTCCGGTAACACTTCGTATCTCTAGTCCTATGTCACTGATGACAGGTGACCCGGTGGTCTAGGAGTAAGGTGTCGGACTTCTGTGCTGGGGGTCCGGGGTTCATTCCTCGGTCCCGGCACAGTTTTATCTAATTACCAAACCCTTCCTTCACCTCTGACAAGTCATCTTGTGAATGTGGGGATTGCCAGGCCTTCACCGTGGTTCGGATTCCACGTTGAACTGTAGGTCCTCCATTTCATCTCACAATCACCCTACCATTACACATTAGCGTAAGTGCGTATAACCCGAACGGGTAGTAAGACGCGGTAATAATAATAATAATAATAATGTAACTGATGACAAACTTTTATAATGTAACAAAACAAACAATGAAATTGACCAAGTGGAATGAAATTTTCAAGCAACAATGTATCTTTTGAAACATGAAAATAATTGTTGAATTAGGACAACCACAGAAAAAAAATTTGTTTCCATAATTATTATTAGTACCGCGTCTTACTACCCGTTCGGGTTATACGCACTTACGCTAATGTGTAATGGTAGGGTGATTGTGAGATGAAATGGAGGACCTACAGTTTAACGTGGAATCCGAACCAAGGTGGAGGCCTGGCATTCCCCACATTCACAAGATGTCTTGTCAGAGGTGAAGGAAGGCTTTGGTAATCAGATAAATCTTTGCCGCGACCGAGGATTGAACTCCGGCCGCCAGCACAGAAGTCTGACACCTTACCACTAGACCGCCAGTTCACCATTTACTTTAGTAATTAGGCCTACATTTTATAAGTTTTGTCCCGGATTGGCAAGAGTGGGAAATGGTCAACCTATACTAAATTGTAGTTACAATACAAAGAGGCGGTCAACAATGATAACATTTTACTTTATTATTATTTCATAAGTATTGGATATCTATCAAAAGTGACAGCTGCGCATCACATTACTTGACGTATGACTATATAACACTACTTTTGTAAAAGATGCAAGGCAATTAAAGCATTGAAAAAAATTCATATCATTCGTTTTTTTCTTATCCTTGTGTCTAAAAATAACTAGACGATTACACTAATGTAATTCACCAAATCGTAAAAAATTACTTAATATATAAAGGGAGAGAGGGGGTTGTGATGACGGAAAATATTACACTTCCTTACGTGGAAAGAGAGGGAGGCCAAAAATCATAGAAGAACTTTTAAAAACTACTTTTATTGACATTCAAACGTGATGTGATATATAAGGCAGGTTTGAAACACAAGTAATGGAGTGAGATGTTCTGTCACGTGTTACCTGTTGCTGGCGCGCGGACAAGGTCTGATACACCAGTAACGTGGTGTAAGCGGCCACAGCGACTAAAGACACTGTTTGCAACACCCTCTTCAGTTTAACCCCGCTCATTGTCACAACCATCGAACAACGTCTATAAACACGTGTACATTGTAATCACTGACACTATCACGACTAGCCCACATCACAGACACCCGCGTACTGGACCCTCAACACTCCGACACACAGCCGACGGGACACCGCCATCTTGCTTGTTAATAGTTCCAGTTCCATGTTCTCTTTCTTGCCTCCCTAACGCGCTCTTTCGTCATGTTGAGAGTGCAATCTAGCGGTGGGAAGGACGAACTATCGTTGATATTAGTGCGGGCTTTTCAAATTGATCATCGAACAATGTATCACACAACATTGATTCGTTATTCAATAAGACAGCACTTTTATATCGCATTGGTGGCTTAATAGTTTGAGTAAATGTACCCCCATTTGTGGTGAAGAAAAGAGTGTAAAAACACCACCGGTAGACCCGGTCGGGAATCGATCCCCAGCCTCCACGCTACCCACGGTAGTCTGTTGGGAAAGGGATGCCTTAAACCACGTAACCACTGATGAGCGCTTAACTTTTAGCTTTACATCTTTAGGGAGCCGGTTTCCGTGGTTTTTGCTTTTAAAATTAGTATTTAAAATAACTTTACTTTGTATAGTTCGAAGTAAATTTTGTTTTAAATTGTTCATTTCGTTTAAGGCCCGATAATTTGTATTTATATTTATAAAACCAATTGAGTTAATCTACGACTGTATACACTACTAAAAAAATCTTTGAAACAAAGACAAAATTAACTTGAGTTTCGGCGAAATAATTGTGTGGCTCCCAAAAACGATCAAAATACAAGTTTCTGTTTTATTCTAGTCAGGCACGTAGCCAGGATTTCATTTTTTGGGGAGGGGGTGTTATTCAATGTTATGCTATCCCACCCTGACTTTATGTAAACCACATTATTTCTGATTTTGGTTAAAGTTTTTAGAAATTTAAAATGAATGTTTTTGCGGTGTCAATAAATTCATATTGTTTTTTGGTCTGTTGGAAAAACCGAAAGCAACAAATTTTCTAAATTAATTTATTGTATTAAATTAATATAATTAAAAGTAACTAATCAAGTACAAATAATGAAATTACTTTGTGTGCGGAAAAGTGTTCCTGCACCAATATATATCACTTTTACAAGAGTAGTCTTCTGTTAGATTTCTTGGTCATGACATCCAAAACTTCTACAGGTGTGAAAGGCACTGGGTAGTGAATTGACATCAGTGCCGGGCCAGTCAATCGTTCACTGCTCAACGAGTAGATCTTAATCCTTTTCAATGAGGAAAATGACCTCTCGACCTCAACCGTTGACACGGGTAAAGTAGCTAGGACACAGCAGATGTCGGATAGAAGTACTTATTGCATGCATCCATTGTAGACATAATCCCATTTGATATGCCAGATTGTTTCTTGCCTTTAAACTTCTCACACCAAGATATATATATATATATATATATATATTTTTAAAAAAATCTGTGGGTATCCGGACCACATAGACATCCCCACTGGCTACGAGCCTGATTCTAGTGCAGGTCTACGTGCTCTGTCCTGGCTGAAACAAGAAGAGCTATTATTCTACGTTCTGTGTGCTGGCTGACACAAGGCGAGCTACTCTACGTACTCTGTCTTGTCTGACACAAGGCGAGCTACTCTACGTGCTCTGTTCTGGCTGACACAAGGAGAGCTAGTCTACGTGCTGTGTGCTGGCTGAAACAAGAAGAGCTATTATTCTACGTTCTGTGTGCTGGTTGACACAAGGAGAGCTAGTCTACGTGCTGTGTGCTGGCTGACACAAGGATAGCTAGTCTACGTGCTGTATGCTGGCTGACACAAGGCGAGCTACTCTACGTGCTCTGTCCTGGCTGAAACAAGGAGAGCTAGATTACGTGCTCTGTCCTGGCTGACACAAGGAGAGCTAGTCTACGTGCTCTGTCCTGGCTGACACAATGGAGAGCTAGTCTACGTTCTGTGTGCTGACTGACACAAGGATAGCTAGTCTACGTGCTCTGTCCTGGCTGAAACAAGGATAGTTAGTCTACGTGCTGTGTGCTGGCTGACACAAGGATAGCTAGTATACGTGCTGTGTACTGGCTGACACAAGGATAGCTAGTATACGTGCTCTGTCCTGGCTGACACAAGGATTACTAGTTTACGTGCTCTGTCCTGGCTGACACAAGTGGAGCTAGTTTACGTGCTCTGTCCTGGCTGACACAAGGATAGTTAGTCTACGTGCTGTGTGCTGGCTGACACAAGGCGAGCTAGTCTGCGTGCTCTGTCCTGGCTGACACAAGGAGAGCTAGTTTACGTGTCTCTGTCCTGGCTGACACAAGGAGAGCTAGTCTACGTACTGTGTGCTGGCTGAAACAAGAAGAGCTATTACTCTACGTTCTGTGTGCTGGCTGACACAAGGATAGCTAGTTTACGTGCTCTGTCCTGGCTGACACAAGGATAGCTAGTTTACGTGCTCTGTCCTGGCTGACACAAGGAGAGCTAGTCTACGTTTTGTGTTCTGGCTGACAAGGAGAGCTAGTCTACGTTCTGTATGCTGGCTGACAAGGAGAGCTAGTCTACGTGCTCTGTGCTGGCTGACATAAGGAGAGCTAGTTTACGTGCTCTTGTCCTGGCTGACACAAGGATAGTTAGTCTACGTGCTGTGTGCTGGCTGACACAAGGAGAGCTAGTCTACGTTCTGTGTGCTGGCTGACAAGGAGAGCTAGTCTACGTGCTCTGTCTTGGCTGAAACAAGGAGAGCTAGTCTACGTTCTGTGTGCTGACTGACACAAGGCGAGCTACGCTACGTGCTCTGTCCTGGCTGACACAAGGAGAGCTAGTCTACGTGCTGTGTGCTGACTGACACAAGGATAGCTAGTCTACGTGCTCTGTCCTGGCTTCTGTCCTGGCTGACACAACCAGAGCTGATGGGGAAATGGAATTAATTCCAAACTTCCAATCCACACAGTGGAATGCATTGCAGGAGCAGGGGCTTACACAGGGCAATCCCCACTCAGGAGACCCATAATGCAACACAACACCCTGGCAGTGTACAGTTAGGAGCAATGCTCAATTCCCTGACCCAAAAGTTCCCTCTCAAGGCACGTGACTAGTTGCGACTGTCCAATTATCATAGGAAGGGTATCTTACAAAAAAACATACTTATATTATTAGGTCAACATTGATAACATTTTATTATTATTATTATTATTATTATTATTATTATTATTATTGATCATATCTATTAACAATGATGGCTGCAGATAACACGACTTGACTTATGAATACGTAAAAGTATATCTAGTAACTTGTCCAGCTGTCAGATAAGGTTCTTCCTTTGTAAATTGGACTGTATTCTAGTGAGTCGTATCCTCCTGTGAATGGTTGATGTTGGCAGTTACAGTAGCCTCACGGCTTCTTTAGTGCTGACTGACAGCTCACAGCTGACTTCTGACAGTCAACATGTAGGTATATACCTAAATTTTGACTTCTCAGAAGCGATAGCTGGTAAACACATGTTTTGCAGATCATATGGTTTGGCGTAGGGATACATAATTTGGTCTGGTAGCTTTCCAAGGCCATCAGCTGTTAGATGTGAGCTGTCAGTCAGCACCAAAGAAGCCATGGGGCTACTGTACCTCCTCTTGACCCTGTTTGGAGGGTGGATACTTGGTTGAAAGGACGCGACAGATTAAAATAGTTTACTAAGTGAGTAATCATTCCACTTACGACTTATTTGAATCATTCATAAGCAAAACAGTCACTATAAAATTTACTATATTCGAACATATTTTCTTATATGATTGTTATTATACTATTATGCAACTTAATTTAACTTACGAAACTGCGTTATATCCAGACATTTGATAATTATTGACATAAATGTTCTTTTAGTTATTTTGATAAAGGGTTTGAAATATTTTTACAAGTCAAATTAACTTACACTGCCTTGACTTTGCAACCCCCTCTTTTTTACACTAGGGTGAGGATGACTGGACAATCAGGCGAAATGGCCTAATTTTAATAACATATCTTTATTTGTCATAAACAATGAAAAGGTACACATTATAGAATATCAAAAAACATAGAGCGTGAAGCGCGTCTTCCTTCCTAACGAGTAGTTCCATTTAGATTACGGGGACCATAACTCAACAATGCAACAATGCAACAATGCACGATGAACATAATTAAACATATCAGACAAAAATTCTACTTGACTTATATCAAAATCTATGGTCCTAGGTTCGAAGAACGTCCAATCCAAT